>DWJK01006718.1:0-10295 GCA_018248815.1 Croniades pieria auraria | reverse complement strand
CTATAGTCCGATAAAGAGCACACGTGACAGCCATCGTGTGTGTTAATATCAGCCTACTGTCAACTGCTTACAACTTAGTTCTATAACTATAACATGGTGAGTTTAGAAACTGACTGACATAGGAAATTAGTTCAATTCTAATACAGCGATATGATTGTCACAGGCAAAACTTTTTGGTATTATTGTATTTGTGTATCGTGTGTGTATTTCTCATTACAATATGTAGTTATTTTTCGAAGCTGATGTCTCTAAAATGTCTTTAGAAACAAAATATCCTGTCCCAAAATTTGTAACTAGACCATACTATCATAACGTGCATGTAAACTCTGTTTTTTACCATTGAGAAAGCTAAATAGCAAGTAATGTAAGTACTTAGCCATAACAAAACGATACAGTACCCAAAATTTAACATGTTTATTTGAAATCAGCTATCAAATAGGGACTTGAAAGACCAATCGTCATACTTACCATGGTCTTTTGGCAAGCAGATAGGTCTGATCGCGACTGACATGTGAACTGGTTCGTTGAGACGCAACAACGCGATGTCATTGTCAAAGTTGGTGAGGCTGAACTTGTTCGAGATAGCGCGAATCACGAACCGGGTTTCCGGTCGGACGGTGGAATTGCACCTGTTGTGCTCGCCGAATGTCACCTTTATCATGAACCACATAAAGCTGAAAATGAAATATTCCTCTTTGATTACATACGCTGACGAGCAAGTGTTGTTATCGTGTTACAGATTTTAATCAATATCTCTATCGATGTAATTAGTGCTTCATTGTAACGGTTTTATGATCACTATTCGATGGTAACGGACACTTTGAACGAGAATTTCAGTACTTAGAATGTGCGAGGTTGTTTAAGCTAACCAGATTAATACAGACGTTTTATTACTACTGAGCGAAAGTGACACCAGAGTTGTGTGAAATTTTAGTGGTCCGCCTACTTGAATACTATTTAATTCGTAATTTAGTATTTACGCTTTCACACAGTTCAAGAAAACCTTTCTTTTCATTTTTGGTTATACTCTTATTGCCAATACGAGTTTTAAACCAAATTACTGCGCAATATTTATTTGGATGGTCATCTTCAATAACATGATGTTGTCAAATTAAACAATCAACCCGAAACCCACAAAAAACCATGTAAAAGGTACCACTAAAACGCTTAAAATGGACATTTGTCGAGGATATTGAACTCGTAAGTTTGAAACCGCTCTTGGGCCGGTTTAAAGGTGAACGGACTGATACCACTGATCGGAATTCACAAATTCGGTATTAAGAACTTATTTTGGGCATGTTTTTCCAATCTCAGGTTATCGGACCCGTATATCAATAATTTACGATTTCGTATTTGGAACCACATGCACTTAAATTTTTATCGCGACGTGGTATTAAAGTAATTAGGTTTTGTTTACTGGTCGTGATTTGAGTTCTTTAATTTGCATATTAATGCAATGTTTACCTAAAAGCTGCTATAGTGATGTCTATAGATAAGATGATATTGTTCGACCCTATTTATAACCAATGATTTTATCAAAGAGAATCCATTATTTAGGCGCAATTAACCTACATAGATGCCGACAGTTTTAACCGTATTGACATTTTTGACACATTTGTTCCTAGGAAACCATCCAGCAATAAAACACATATTCTGCCTTTAAATTTCAGTTGCATATATTAAAAAGTAATCCAATATATAATTTCGAAATATTCACGTGTGAAATGAACAAATAAGGATGTGTGGAAGATACGCCTAGAGCTGGTCGTAAGTCAACATCCTCTCAAGCACTTCGCAAATATACTCGTACAGAAGCTCTTACTAATGTGTTCACGCCTCACGCCACTCTCAGTAGTTTTGAAATTTGCCACTACAAAACGCAATGTTTAGAATAACCGCCAAATCACACTTGTAGTGTGAATAATTAGCTTATTAAACGTGTAATAATATATGTTAATGGCGTCTTTTAGTTAAAAAACTGCGAATCAGATGCGCTCAATATTGAATCTTCAGAATTTTTACGATTGCGCAGATTTAAACGATAACAATTTATTAATATTTTATTTGTCTGTCAATATTGGATCTATAAGGTATAGAGCAATGTATAATATTCCTAGGTTACAGATATCAGGACTTTGCTTGTAAAATATAACCGAAGCTATATGATTTACTTAAAATTGGAACGCAATTGACTTTAATTCATTAAAAAAAATCACGTTCTACATTCAAATCTGTACAACTGTGTCAGCATCTTTTGTTAAAAACTAAATAACAGTACAGTTAAAGGTGTCAATCGTCATGAATTATTTCGAGTTATGTACGTCGAAAAGAAATCGAGCCCGCAATTTCGTGAAACAGTCGGCTTTTGGAAAACAGAAACCTCAATTTTCGAATAATTACATTAATAGTGCCCTCGTGCACTTATAATATACGGTATACCGTTAATGTTTGTTGAGTGTGTTTTTATTAACTCTCTCTTATATATAGGTACTCAATGACAAACCTATATTTTTCGCTTCGTTTCATTGAACATAATTGAAAGGTTATAGTCTATAGAAGACAAATACAGATAATAAAAATATGTTTTTCAAGCATTTTTCAATATTAAATTCAACTAATTTTCACCTAGGGCCCGCCTGCGCTATGAACAAAGATTTTACCACCACGATAAATATCCTACATTTAAAACCAATAATGAGTTATTCGTCAAAGCGAATTTCCGTTTTACCTGAAATCAAAAAAACAAACAAACAAAATAGCAGTTACTATTTTCCCAAAAATGTTCAATATACACACGTTTTGTACCGGTTATTTTGCTTTTTAGTATCCTATGATATTTTCTACGAATTTATTTACGTATCATATAGAATCTCACTTTCGGAAACAAGAGAATTGAATTCTAAATGCGGTTTTTAGAAAAAAAACTTTCCATTATCGTTTTTAAACCGTTGTTCTTTTTAAACGGTTTTTGTTCTTTTGCTTGATAGTAAAAATAATAAAGTCTTCACAATAATAATTATTGAAATGATAATTTTTATATATCGTTAATATTTACATTATTATTATAATAGTCATAATAATAATAAAATTTTATTAATAAAATATTATTTTTTTAATATTATTTTTCACTTATATTAGTGTCTGACTCGTTGATCGATGACAAGGGCGACTGCAGATCCAGAGGTCCTAGGTTCGATCCTTGGATCGAGCAAAGTTGAGGTTTTTCTAACTTGAAATTCTCAGTAGTAGCTCGGAGTCTGGATTTGTGCTCAGTGTATGGTAATAGGCTTACTCCCTATTCCATGAAGAGACGTATGCGTAACTGGTGAAATACATGAGTGTACTACACTCCTCTGTCTACCTCTTTGGGGAGATACAGGCTTGCTGGTACTTTTTTATTTTTATTAATATAATTTTAATTATTGTAAATATATATAGCTACCCTTCTAATTAATAACAAAGTAAATTGTTTTATCAATTTTATATTCATTAAAAATATGACAGATGCTGGCTGACGGGGAAGTCAGAAGTCTCCAAGAACGGTGTGCGTGTGGAAAAAAAGTGCTGAAGATAGAAAAGCTCTTCAAGTGTGTAAAGATAGTGACATTTAGCATTCGATGCTCTTTTCCCATCCCGTGACGGACCTGGCGTGAAGATATAAGAAAAGTCTTATAAGGACCTTACCCTTTAACACAATGAGCAGCAGTCAGCACATATCTATCGTTGATCAACATCCCACCACAGTAAAACTTCTTGAAATAGATCAGCTTGGCCATCCATGGAAACTCGTCGACATTCGCCTCCTGTCCCCCCACGATCCTGGTCTCCTCATTCCTCTCACCGCATTCTGGAAATTTTAAATTTACGACTCAATAAACTAAAAGGGCATTATGTCAAAAGGATTTCTTAAGGACGAACAAGGACAAAATTAATTAACTACCATAAACAAATGGAAGAAGATAAACATGTTTTCGCAAAACACGACCTCGTGTCTATGTTATTTAAATATTTTTGAATATCGAACCTTCCAAATTAGCAACCTACCTACCTTTAAGAAAACAAAACTAAAGCTATAATACTCAAAACAGGAAAATATCAGCGATAAAACTTTTTTTTTTTTTTTCGAATTAATCAAAAGTGCAGTTGTACTGAATAAATAACATTATATCTTAGAATATCACATATGGCCATACGAACGTATAAATAAATATAGGTACTTATTTACTTACACCCAGACATAGAACAAACACAGATCCTTGATACACAAACATTTGGGAATCGACCCCACGGTCCCTGTTACGGTCCCAACGGATCAGTTAAACGCAGACGAATAAGTTAGTTAATCAAAAAGACTTTCTTAGCCCGGCAGATGACATTTCTATGGCAACACCGACTACCTTCCATTATATTCATAAGACAAACTTCAAACGCAAATAGACGTACGCGTCAACACATTTTAACTTAAGATTTGATAATTGCACAATATTTTCATTCGATCAATTTTAATGTCACGTTCATCATCATCATCATCAGCCTACTCCCGTCCACTACTAAACTCGATGTTCAGCTCTGCGCATCCAACCACTGCCAGCCACTTCGCGTATGTCGTCACTCCACCTAGCTGAAGGGTGTCCCACGCTACGTTTGCCAAGTCGCGGTGTGTTATGTCACATTCATTCCCATTAATTACTCCAACCAATTAATTATCATAGCCCTTTCACAGTTCATTCTAATTACAGTTCAACTTGACCCTTCATAACTACGATTTTATTAACTCTCCTAATTCCTTAACGTTTCATTTTTCTATATCTGCATACGATCGCACCTATGTTACCTCTATGATTTTAGAGTCTATCCTGAGATATATCCTATATTTGGACTTTTCGTATAACATCTGCATATGTTTACAAGATAGAGGAGGTAAGTTATAATAATATTCTTAAATCAAAATATTAGAGCCGATTAATTAAATTGTCTGTATGAATTATAATCTTAATCTCTACTAAGCTTCCCTCTATTCGGATACATTATATTTTACAAGTACCCTAGAACCCGTGCGCGATAACTTGACTTGCGTGATGACGTCACAACGGCGTATTTATAAGTTGCGCAAAAATCTGTTATCAGATTATAGACTCAAAGAGATTGTTAGTTCACTCCGACTCTGACTTTGAAGAGTCCTGGGTTAAATGTGCATGGAAATGGAGACGCTGGACAGACAGTCTTGGTAACAGTTTGACGGTATTTAAAACGAAAAACGAGTATATTTCATTATCGGAACTACAATTACATACATATTAAGCACGTTGACTTCAAATAATCGTGAACGCGTTGTAAATCAATTAAGGTTTCATACTTACTACAAGTGCATGAAGCCTTAGGTTGGTTCATCTCGAGAAGTGGGGGTCTGTTACCCCAAACACCCCCGAAGAAGTTCTTTGTGAATACCCCCCGACCATTTCGCGTCTGCTCACCCTGTACATCCATTACATAAATTACATTAATAAAAGCAATTTTTTCACAGATATATAAAATTCCTACGTATATTAAATTTAAATTTCGAAATAAATTCTCATTCATTCTCTGTCATTAATTATCTATAAATTTAAATACAGAATTCCAGAATAGATAAATCTTAAAGTGAAAGTAAAATTTAAAAATATACTTATTTTTAATGATATTCTAATATTACAATTTACATTATAAGTGATCATTAAACTTGACGAGATAATAATAGGATTTTTTGTTGTTTATTTTTATACAACCCAGCTATACACGATTTAACGAAATAGATATTTAATATGTAATGGCTATCTCGTAACACGTTAAAACTGTAAGTTATTAATTAAATATAATTTTCATTAATTTTGTAATAAATACAAAATAATGCACTAAATAAACGAACCTCGGAAATGGTGAAACATATCGCCACAAACACTACTATAGCAAAACACTTACACATGTTGTCTTTTGTACTTTACTTAAAAGTGAAAGATTTTATAAAAGGATTCGATTTTCAAAGTTTCGCGCACGATTTGCGCATCGTATTTAGCTTCGAAGTCGTCGCGCGCGCTCACAAATGGACTTGGACTGAGATGCGTCGAGTCGACCGCCATGTTTCAACGGCCAACGTACGTGATTTGGCTCGACAATGCACACCCCACTAGTAAAAACATATTTCACGATTTCTTTGAAGATAAAATAGCAAGCGCCAAATTGGTAGATTAAACTTGTAAACCTAACTAAACCTGTTCTCGTATTAATTCACGAAAGTAATGCTAGTAGTAAATTTTGGTAAAACTTATAGCTGGCAATAAATATGATATCTATAATTTTGTTAAATGTAGGAGAGGTTCGTGCACACTAGTGGGACGCAAAAATGGTTGAGGAAAAATATTACTAACATCCAATGATCCTACGTAACATATTTAAATAGACAGGGATGATATAGTACACTCAAAGCTATTGTTATGCCTGGCTTTATTATCTATTATATATCTTCCAAGAACTACCTTCCAAATTCCTTCTTAACGCCGTAAGAATATTTTTAATAGCATTCGCTATTTAAATAATATGCAAAACCATAAAATTTTTGTTGCTATCAATGTCTTACGTCGATATGAAAAATCCCAATGGAATATACTCCAGTCTAATATAATATTATCTATCTCAATTTAATATAATATTATCAACAATAACAATGAAACAAGTGACAGCCAAATGCCTTTGAATACTGACTCGCAGTCCGAGGGTCAGAGGCTGGAATTTGTGGGCAGCTCTTCTGGTGTTAGAAAGTTAAGTATTTTTTAATGTCAATAGTACTAGCCATAGTAGAATCATCATGACGAAAATACCGGCCGAACAATGCTCCATAATGCTCCCTAAGGAGCAAGAAGTTTTCCACCCCTCCTAATAGGTACTATTCCGGGAATCCGTGTCCATGAATAAAACGATAAAGAAGATATGAAAGAGTTCTCCCACGTCGTCGGCAGCGAGAAGCATGACAACGTAAAGCGGGATACCTCGATACCTTATCGCAAAACGGTGACCTACATGTCTACAGCCATTTTGTTGGCCACCCAAGTTAAACTCACTGGTTCAATAACGACCAACAGGTGTTGTAACTATTTACTGGAAGATAATAAACCGTTGCCAAAAACCGACTGTTGGGAACAAGGAAGTCTGGAAAGTTCATTCGAGAAATGTTACTTCGTATCAAATATTTTTGGCGGCAAATTACTAATGTAGGTAACATTCAAAATTTGAATGGCACTGAACAGTAATATACTTAAGCATACAACTACTAAATTTTCATTTCTTTCAACGTTTTTTATCTTGTATTTGGAAACACAACCTCCAATAGCGTTTCGTGTGTCGTGTAAGAACATCCTTTTAGCGCGTCACGACCCTGTCGAGCGAAAGTTTCGCTTTCCACCGCGGTCAAATATCTTTAGCTCAGTGTACTGCATATAATTACAGTATCTTCAAGATTTTTTCCTTATCTATGCAATTGGGTCAATCCATGTCAAACCGACAAATAGTTCGGATCGACCCCTTCCGATTTGGAAGAAATTTGGTCAGAAGTTTCCTCTTGTTACATACCAAAGTTATGCCAAAGGAAATAATAAAAAAAAACTTTTTTTGAAAGTTATGCAAAATTCAAATTTTTTCTATTTTTCCCGTTTTTCAATTGTATTTGTGTGATATTTCGAAAACTATGATAGTTACGGAAATTAACCAAAGCTTGTTTTAAAGAGGATACTTGGGGCTATAAGAAAAAAAATTTTTTGAAAAAAATTTGCAAAAGTGCCAAAGTCGGAAAATTTGGCAATCAGTATTTATTAATTTTACTACCGTAATCTGGGCGCGGAATTGAATATAATTATATAGATTTGGAACAATAGAAGCAAACTCAAATATGAATTTTCTACGACAATATCATCAACTCTATCATCGATCTGTTATATAACATGTCCTGTCAGAATGAGTAGGAATGAGGCCTCAGTCTGCTACGCAGCTCAAAATCAGATTGCTAAACTCCACACACCTTTCAGAATATTATATAAAAATCTAGGAATAAAAAAAAATGACTGATTCAAAAACCTTTATTGGAAATATTAACATTAATAAAATTCACACAATTTTTAACAAGCAAAAAAAGCAATAAAATATTTTGTTTAATGATAATGACAACATGAACGAAAATTTAATAATATATTAGTCTAGATTATAAATTATGGAAAGAGACTTTGTAAAATAAAATAGTGATCGCCTACACAACTGATTAAATAGAATACTATAATAAAATGTAAAAGAATGTAGAGGATTAGATTTGTCGTAAAGTGTTAATTAGGAAAAGGCTAACAAATAAATTAAATACCTTCTTAATGATTACACAATAAAAAAATTTCATCGTGACAAAGATCACAGGTACAGCCTAAAGAGCATCGATTTAACACAAAACGTCGTATACTTCTTATAATTATTATTATTTATAACATCTATCATTAACGACAGTGTGAACATCGTACACCTAACTTAAATTAATTAGGTAAATGGACTCTTGTTACCTGTTCATACCATTATAATTTAATATAAAGCAAGAACAGAAAAATTAATTTAAAAAAAAAATATATATTATCTGTGAATTTAAAAACATTTAAAAAAGCGACAGTTACAAAATGATTATTTTATACAGATAAAAGTGAAGGTTTTACGGACTTTTACGTAATTAAAACGAGTGCAGTTAATTAAGAAATTGAAGCACAGACATGTAATTATAATTTAGAAGTAAAATTAACTAGGTATTTACATTTTTACGTTGAACACTTAGGTAGTTATTACTTTGACTTATTCTACTGGTAATCTGCACCACCGGCCTGACCGTAACTGACTAAAATATACAAGATTAGGTTAACTATTAATAGTTAAAAACAAAAATACTTCTACACGTTGTTAAGCTAAACGTAACTTTGTTACCACCAAGGCTTTTTACTTACTTTAAATTAAAATACTTATAACTAAATATAAAACTATATTTCACAAAACAAGTTTATATGAAACTATAGCATATAAATGGCGATTATTCTTGTCAAAAATAATGAATATTGAGTTTCTAATGAATTTTGTAAATCTATCAAAATATAATTTTAAGCTCGAGAACAGTTCTATTAACTTTTATGCCTGCCACATTATGGCACACAAAAATGGATACCATAACTCGGGTATTATAACTATACATGTATATTTAAAAAAGTACATTTCCACATTTTGTATAAATAAAATTTCTTGACATGAACAAACTCAATAACATAAGTACTTAATACAATTATAATTAAAATTATTTATCTGTCCCGTCATAATATTTGACACATCTGTCAAACAACACTTTCAAAGAAACATCCGCGATGATAATTTAAGTTGAATTAGTTATATACTGTACTTTTATTGTATTTATCTAGTCACTAAATCAATATTAAGCTTCAAAATCCTATTTAATTAATGAATATATCGAGTCAAAATTATTTATTAGTCATGTTCATTACATTTCTACTCGCACATGAATAAACTTAAAGCTATTATCATTTAGTTTAAGTATTTTGAATTCTTGATGACTCAATACTTACAATTACATTTTTATTGAAAGCTATTTACTGTAGTAAGCATATGTATTTTTAATCACACTTTAATATACTTTAATACATAACTTTTATGGTTTACAGTATTATGATTTAATAAACTTTTTATACAACATATCTGGTCTTAAATAAAACTATATACACATCCATGTTATATACATTTAGTTGCCACATAAGCAACTATCTTTCAGGTTTGCATTCAACCAGGGAAGGTATCTGGTTATACGTGTGTACACTCCGGGATATCCTGGTCTGCCACAGCCTACTCCCCAGGAGACGATACCTGAAATAATATAAGATTCTACTAACTACTTGTATGGTTGGGTGTGAAGAGCTAAAGATCGAGCTCTGTGGCGTTCTTTTGGAGAAGCCTATGTCCAGCAGTTGATGGATGTAGGCTAATGATGATGACGTTGATGATGAACTATTAATAGAGCGTGTGGCCTATCTACTTATATTAATATCTTGGGACATCTTCACTGCCATCTTATCCTATACTAGATGGGACCTGTGCTATGGTGATCAAACGGCTAACAAACTATATCTTTATATATGTATATAAATTACGTGTCACGTTGTTCGTCCGCGATGGACTCCTAACCTACTGAACTGATTTTAATCAAATTTTGTACACTATGTGCAGTTTCATCCTATTTC
>DWJK01006717.1:0-10295 GCA_018248815.1 Croniades pieria auraria | reverse complement strand
AGGGCGCAAAGCCCCTGAGGTGGGCATGGGGCCCATTGTCGGCTCGGTCGTACATACGCCTTGCCAACCGGGCCACAAACCTATCCAGGGGCTCGTGCGTAAATAAATTTTTGTCGTACATTATCTTGGGATCGCATTACCTGATGGAAACCCACGACCACGCGGCGTTTGAAAGGATTCACCGAGATTTAGACCCGATTTAATTTTGAAGTTATCTGTAAGGCGTTCCATAGATATTCAAAAAGAAAAATATATATATTTTTTTTTAAATAACTACTTGTAATATATGTAAATATTATTATAAAAAAAAATTTGCGCTTGAAAAACTGCATCCAATGCCGAAAACAACATCAAAATCTAACGACGAATATGTTGTGAGTCAAAAATTTCCAAAAAACATCTTTTAAATATACAAAAAAAATTCAAAACATATGTATGTCTGTTTTAGCCAAATTCATATTATTCGCACAGATGATTGTGTTACGCTTAGAAAACTGCGCCGAATGCCGCAAGCTGCATTAGAATCGGAGGCGTGTGGTTTGAGGTGTAAGCACTAAAATAGTGAGAAAATGTAGAAATGGTTTGCAGGACTAATTGGCACATGGTAGTGTTGTTCATTAGGTAATGTACCTGACCTAAATAGGTACATACATAAGTATTTATATCTATTGGTGAAAGAAACCGAAGTTTTATTTGAAATTTATACCGTTTTATGTATTACGGACACGCATATATGACGATTTTGATCGAGTAGAAGAAGTGAAGGAAGTTTTCTAAGATCTGTGAAAATTTTTAGTCTCTGTGTATTTTTCATAGACAATAACAGGTGACAACATGTACATATGTAAGTATCAATTTATGTAGGTACATATCACACTTTTATTACACTCACACACACAAACATTAAGCAACAAATAATTGGTACATTGCGATTGCTATGATTTTATTTAAAAATGACTGCCTCATTGGTCGAGGGATTGCTAGCGCAACTGCCGATAGGGAGGTCCTGGGTTCAAACCCCGGGTCCGGGTACTATTGAATTTTCTAATTTAGAATTTTTAGTAGTGATTCGGAGTCAGGCAGTGGGCTGGTCACATCTGTCGCAGAACTGAAAACCGTTGGAGTAGACGTGTTCTGGAGTGAAGACCGCGTCTTGGCAAACGTAGCGTAGGACGCCCTCCAGCTAGGTGGAGGGATGATATACGCAAAGTGGCTGGCAGCAGTGGGACGCGACGAGCCGAAGATCGAGCTCAGTGGCGTGCTATTGAAGAGGTCTATGTCCAGCAGTGGACGGAAATAGGCTGATAATGATGATGAATGATGATGATTCGGAGTCTGGATCCGTGCCCGGTGTATGGCAATAGGCTCACCACCTATTTCCATGGGGCTTAAACGTAACTGGTGAAATGTAGGAGTGTACTACACTCGGCTGTCTATCCCTTCGGGGATTACAGACATGATGTTAGTTTTTTTACGTTTTAATTAAAAAAAATAGTTTGATTCCAATTAATCAAATTTCCTAATATCTTTACGGATAGCTTCTACGCTCTACTTAGTGCCTTATACTGTCAAAAATTCTGCAATTTTATGAACCTAACTTGCAGAGTAATAAACTCCTCATATTTTTCCATCTTGATTTTCAGTAGTCGAAAGCTCAACTCACCAGCGTCCTAGAGAATAGCTCAAGGTTCTTGGCCCACTCGTCGACCCTGCTCTTGATGGGGCCGCAGTTGCGCGAGCTGAGGATGGTGCTGACGTGGATGTTGCTCTCGTCCACGCACGCTTGCACCTCGTCCAGCCCGCCCAGCACGTATACGTCGCGCGCGTCCTTGTGCAGCACCACGGGGAACTCCAGGGCTGCCCATATTTCTTCTACCTGTATGTATTATTCTTATGTTTAGGGTTTTTGGTGCGTATATCCACGCTAGGTTCTTTATCGGGTAGACAGAAAGCACCCGGTACCAAACATTTAGTGTTTTAATTTTTTTATTCAAATGTAGAATTTTAGGGGGTAGAAGAAATGTTGTAAATAAAAGCATGTTCGCTGTTGTAACTAGTACTCGTAAGCATGAAACAAATTATATAGTTTTGGAACATCACTGGCTGCCTAAAAATTTACAATGTAGCTGAACAGATACTTTTTACAAATGACAAATAATTCTATAAATTTCAAAATCCTACCTTCTTCAACAGGGCCTCTAGTCCGGCTTCAGAGCTCGCCTGACCAGCGACTTCCATTAACTCCTCAGCGTGTTGGAAGGCGTCCAGGTCCTCGAGCATCTTCAGTGTGACTACCGTGTCGGGCGTGAAGCGAGTGTGCAAAATTTCCTCGATCCGCACCCAGTGACGCGGCTTCAGTGCCGGGTTGCGCAAGTATGACATAACCGGTAACTGAAACATTAAATTTAAATTTTGAATTTCACATTGATCAATTAAATTAAATCTTGAATTTCATTTAAATTTAAATCTTGAATTTCACATTGATCAATGTGAAATTCAAGATTTAATTAAATTTAAATCTTGAATTTCACATTGATCAATTTGAGTGGATGTAAAGTATAAAAGCAGCCCAAATTTTGCCAAAATTCTGATTTTTAATGTAATTTGAACTACTGAAACAAACTACTTAGTCTTGCCATAAATATTGTTACAAAGAAAAACAACATTTTTTAATGAATGTAACATTTATTACTGTTACAGTGTGTTAGTTTAATACATTAATATAAATCCATTAAAAATATATAAGGCTCATTCGAAGTGGTCTCCATTGGCTGTAATACAGTCCTTTAAACGTTGAGGCCAGTTATCAATAACAGCACGCACTTTTTATATGGGAAAATTCTTCACTGCCAATCGTATGGATTGTGTTAGGGACTCTAAATTATCTTGGCGTTTAGAGCAAACCTTACTCTCTAAAACTGACCATAAATCCTAATCCAGTGGATTAAGATCAGGACTAGATGACGGCCAGTCTTCAACTCTGATGAAGTCCGAAACGTTCGTTTTTAAACAAGATTGAGTGGATCGAGATTTATGACCCGGCGCCGCGTCTTGCTGAAAGGACCATTCTTGGTTTTTGAACATGGTGTTGTTAAGGGGCTTAACTACCTTCTCAAGAATGGTATCTTGATACACTTGCGCGGATGTTTTGATACCTTTTCCACAAAAATATGGCTCAGTCACTCCTTCATAGCTAACACCTACGCCACCAAACCTTCACTGAAGTCGGATAATGCCCACGCTGTACTCTGTTGACTAATTAGGAAGCTTCTTTAGAGCTTTCAGCATAAATACGGTCATTTTGTTTGCCAAAATATGGCTCAATTGTAAAAATTTTCTTATCAGTAAACTAAATGTTTCTATGACGTACCTTTGCGTACCGCTTAAGTTGTTTTTATTTTACCACTCTATTCTTTTTTAAATTATCAGTTAAGAAATGACCAGTGCGTCTCTTATAGGCTGCAACTCCTAAACACTTTTAAAAATACGCTACATGGTTCTAGGTGCTATCTTCATCTCCCAAGATAAAATGTTTTGCTTTCGGGCAGGATTTCTTCGAATTCTTTCCCTTACTGCTTTGATCGCCTTTTTCGTACAAACACTACGTGGACGCCCAGTTCTTTTCCTGTCACCAACAGAGGAGGTTTCATTGTACCTATCGATAGCCCGGTACACAAACATTTGACTAATACCAAGCGTATGGAGGATTTTAAAAATTGTATTTGGCTCCATACCAACTTTATGTAATGCATTCACAGCGATTCGGTTCTCTTTATCACCCACTCCATTTTAATGTCACAAAATATTGCCGCGAATATAAGGAAACACAATGAACAGTCGTATAAAAATGACAAATTCCAAATTCAAAAGTAATATTTTATTTTATTTTAATTGTAACAGTATTTATGGACAGACTAAGTATATATACATAGGTATATCTCTGCAGTATAACGCAAAGAATATCTACGTAATTATTCATTATTTGTTAACACATCCAGCACCTATAATTAATAATGTACTGGAACGAGTCGAATATTTCAGATCTCCGAGGTAAGCTTACCATTTCAGAAATTGTTTATTAATGCCTTTTAAGTAATGCTTAATTTAATATACTCGTAAGCTACTGAATAAACGATTAATATTTAAGCACATAACCATCGATACGTACATTGCAAATCAAAGGATGTATTTTGGTCTCTTAGGCTTTTTTGTATGCGATTTCATATGAAATTCATTTCTCTTGTGATTTTTGTTTGATTAGGACTTAAATTATCCAACATCTCAATTGTAGGCGTAGGTCCTTTGCAACTATCCAGGCTTATGGACACGGGATAAGGACCAGACTATTTGTCCAGTATCCCGTTTTTACTTAAATATTTAATAATTGTTATCTAACTATAAAAGTATTCGAAGTACTAGCTTCGATCTCCGGTTCGGGTACTGTCGAGTTTTTCTTACTTAAAGTAGTAGCTCGGAGTTTAGATTTCTACCCGGTAGCAATAGGCTTACCACCTATTCTATAATGGGACATATAACGTGACTGTTGAAACGTAAGTGTGTACTATACTCCTCTGCCTACCTCTTCGGCGAAATACAGGGGCGATGTCTAAAAATAAAATCAGCATTGTCAGCATCTTAAAATTAACGATCTTTCGCGATTATCAACTGCCAGAATTCTTATCAGTTCAGAGAACTCATGTCGCCGTCAAATAACTAGTAATCCGATTCTATGTTCAGATAACCTTTAATTAGCCCTCGACACATATTTTGCGCGTAACAAAATAAAAACGTGAAATCGTTAGAATTGAAACAAGGTTATAAAAAATTTATCGCCTGTTCCATTGTTACGAGTTATCAATTAATAATTATTAAAGAGATAGCCGAGAACGCTAATCGATTACCAATCGATTTGTCACGTTTATTAGCGATAAAATCATCGTGCGCAAAAAATAAACTCAACATTATAAATATTTAAATGCGAGATAAGATGGAGATCGCAGTAAACGCACGGAGTTTTTCCGAAACAATTGCTTGAAAGATTTTTTTTGTAATGATATTACGAACCGACTTAATAAGTGACACAGGAATAACGTAAGAAAGTGAAATATAATAAATTATAGAAAACGTGTTGCTTAGAGTTGGTTGCGCAAACTGCCTCACTGGTGCCGCCAATGAAGTGGAAAACAAGGTCTCTGTACGACTCATTGTATTTAGCAGTCGTGTTCTCATTAGGAGTGTTTGAAACAATACCACAGGAAGGAAACACAGGGTACGGACCTGAAAAGTTGTTCGAAAATTAACACAACCCCGCACACAAAGGCACCGCTTCGTTCCACTGAATTTAACTTTACTATAAATAAACGGTGCAATTCACAAATTACATCAGTCGCATAGAGACAGCTATAAGCAATCAATAAAATGTTGAGAACGTTTTTCATATTTGCTTTCGTGTTGTTCACGGTGACGGAAGCCGTACACAAAGTGGAATTATCGGATGAAAAAACACCTTACGATTACGTGAAAGAACGCTTGGACACAATCGGCTCCGACCCGAAAACTGGATTGCCACTGTCTAATTCATATGAGGTGGAAGAAAGTGAGGATTACCCAGACCACGTCAATGGAGCAGCATCTACAGTGCTCAACACAGTTGCCAATGTTGGTGGACTTGGATACGGTCAAGGCATAGGCTTTGGTGGACTTGGAAATCTAGGCGGCATCGGACTTGGACAAGGCTTAGGGTTAGGACTTGGAGGTGTGGGCGGCTTAGGTGTGGGTGGAATTGGTGGAACAGGCGTTGCCTTGGGTGGCGTCAACGGTGCAGGTATTGGAGGTGCTGGTGTCGGTGTTGGAAATGGAGTAGGCTTAATAAATCCAGCTTTTGGTGGCATTGGAGTCGGAGGAATCGGGGTTGGAGGTATCGGACTCGGAAACGGTCTCCTTTACCACCATCCACTTTTAGGCACCCAAATTGGAGGAGGCTATGTCGATAAACAAGCATATGATGCAGCACAAAAGAAAGGAGCTGATCAAAACTTGGAGAAAATAGAGAAGAAAGTGGAGGAAGAAGCGAAGCAAGGTCAGGAAGGTTTCCAGCAAGCCGCTGCTGCTGCCAAATCAGAGAAAGGAGAGTCAAGCTTCTACAAAGATGAAGAAGCAAAGAAAAAAGCTGCGGGTGACGAAAAATTCTATGAAGGTGGACAGAATATCAACAAACATGGTACGTAAATTTGTCTTTGATTCTTGGTTTTCATATTGTTTCTAACTACAAAATTATAACTTCTCTATCATCAAACTACGTTACTACCATCGAAGTTAATAATTATCAATCATTGGCATTTAAACGAGCATCAGAACCCAAAACAGCGAAATTAATGTTATTAATATAAGTAATGTCTCGTCTTCAGGCGCAAACGAAGAGCAATTAAAGAAAGCAAAAAGTCACAAAAAGGGTCATGTAAGTAAAGGATTCAAAAGCTCCAGTAGTAAAAATGAGGAAGAGAAATCGGAAAGTTTCTACGACGAGGCTCATGATGAAGCAGATCATAAAGTAGCTGGGCAAAATGCTGGAAGTTTCGACGAAAAGGCACAACAAGGGTTCAAAGGCGCTCATGAGGAAAAAATATTGGATGCTAATGCCCAAGGCAAGGAGGGGCATCACGTGTCCGAGCAAAAGATCGATGACGCTAAGGGCAATAAGGTTAGTGATTTAACTAAATATACGTTGCAAGGCGACAACCACACAGTAGTGTTGAATGTAAATAATAATAAAAATGTTGACTTTAATATCAAGACTATAATCTAAACATTACATTTTTGTAATGTAATATACTTTGCGTGTTTGGTGACAATTTTCGAAAATATCTTTTCGTTTACTTTAGAATTTAACTAATTACTTAATTAAATTAGACAAAAGGGTGGTTGAAATTAAAGCTGACAAGGTCTCGTTTCCGCGGTAATTAGTTATAAAGTGTTTTATGAATTATTGCCAAATAATTTTGCTTTTCAAAATTGTCTAATTTGTGAGAACAATAAAAGGTATTTCATTTTCATTTCAGAGACTTCAAAGTTGATTGAAATTTAATCTTTATAGCTCTTAGCCCTAAGATTTCTCATTTATTTTTTACTAAGAAAAACAAGAGATCCGAATTGTCCCATTTTGATACTGCACAACTGAGTTAATAGCTGTAGAAAATTTATGATCCTCGGTAGCATGATGAAATTTGCATCAAATTGATAACTCAATTTATCAGTACGATTATGAATAATGGTGGTTCCATATTAATTTACCACTTCTACTCAGTTCGAATTGTACTAAGAAGTGCTTTCTATTTGTTCTCTTTACAATAACGAGACTCGCTCAATAGCATACTGTCTGTGGAATTTTCGAGAATGTTCGATAACTGAACCGTATCGATGTCTCTATTGTACTAACGCAGAATGTTTTGCAACTTGACTCAATATTTCATCTACGTTCATAACGCTTGCAATAACGCGTGATTGAGAATTACGAAAACAAATACAATCAACATTGATATTAAACTAAATACTTAAAGCGTACCGCAGTCACCGCCGCTATATTATGTGTGCTATATAAAAAGATCTTTAATCGCTATTTATTTCGCATATTATGAAACGATTAGCGTTTCGTTTAATAACAAACGCTTAATATTACTTATTTCAAGAATTGGGATACATTATACTTAATGTATAAATTTATGCATTTGAAATGAGTGAAAATGGATAACTTTGTATATTTAATGTGTTTTGTCACGGTAAATAAAGATAATTTTACCAGTATCTATAGGTATAATCACACAATGTCTAATCACCTCTCTAGAGACGGAGTTGAACCCATATGTCCCCATACCTTATTTATATATTTTATTACTATTTATTTAATTTCTTTTCCAAAATATATTGATTTTATGTATATATTATGTTTATTTACATATATATATATATATGATATATTTATTTTATACTGTAAAGTACATATGTAAATTTTACGTCATAATATATCGAGCTTTGGGTTTTGAATTTATTTTATTTTAACAGGGTGAATTCCTGCAAAAGGGCTACAAGGGAGGTGCAGAGCAGCTGGAGAAGTTTAACAACTTGGGAGCCCACGCAGTGCATGGACACCAGGAGGCCAGCGGGGGCTTTCAACAGAATAAGGGCATCCTGCCCATCCACTAGGCATTTAAATTCGTCTGACGATCGAATTTCAAGAAAGATAAATATACTTTTGTGGCGTTATCTAATGTTTTATTTCGTTATGTAGTGTTATATGATTTTTCACTGTTTTATGCGTGGGCATACACCGGGTGAAGTTTTAGCTTCGAAACGAAAACACGTAACTATTGTTTTAAAATATCTTTATAAAACAAAAAAGTCTCAACATTGAATTCGGCAATAATATTAACAGTGGTGGCTTCATGTTTAAAATGTATAATACCAGTGTGAGTTTGTTGTCTGATGTAATTTTGTATTTATTTAGAAAAACACAAAAGCAGCTTAACATTAAATTATTATTTATTGAACACAACAAAATTGTAACTAATGTACGTGCAAAATTAAACTCTCCAATTCATAAAACATTCTTGCTAACTATCGAACATAAAATCATGCTGTTTATTGAAGAAATCAACGTCATTAAAATGTCTGGCACATTTACTGAGGGAACATTTTCTCGTAACCGTTGAAGTACAGAATATTCGGAGATTTGTTCCATGAACTGCTAGATGAGTAACCTTCGTCGTTGTTTTTATTAAACCTGTGAAAATAAATTTTAAAAACCATACTCATTACCTAATAATTAATAATTGTTGACAGAGACGTAACCAAACAAAATGGCTGTTTTTTTTAAACTTTGAATGTTTATTTAGCACATTATGATGTAACACATTTTTTTCCGTTGAAATGTATACTAGACTTGCCAAAACACGAATACTTAAGATATTCAAAATTTAGTATAAACATCGAATTATTTAATTTTTTTAAGTGAGATCTTTTATCTGGTGTTTACTGAGAAGACACAAGTCACAACTGGTCCATATCATCTGACCTTTATCGATCAATTTTCTGGGTGTCTGTTAATTTTAAAGGTGTAGTTGGAAATGTACACATGTATGTATATTGCAACTTATTCATCATAGTTAGCCAAGTACGCGTGTACTGATATATGATCTAACACACATCTACCTAATTAACATTATATAGGCTCTGACCTTCTATTGTCAGCTTGCAGTTTTGTTTCCTATTGCGATAAGAAAAAAAATTGCATTCCAAAGAAAAATTAATATCTGTAGTGAACTATATTTTAGTTATTTGACTATTATTTGATGTGCACATTGTTAAATGATATTCAAACTTGAACTGAAAAGGATCTGCATATTTACCTAGTACATGATTCTTTATCCTCAAAAAACCTTACACAATTTATTCGTGACAAATTACACTTTGTTTACATGACATTGTGCAAGGACAGCGAAAAGTTTTTTACAATTGAGTCAAAGCAAAGTTTTACGAACTTCAGAACAATTATCAATATTGAACTTGACGTTGGATACAAATGTCGAATGAGGAAAACCGATAGAATAATAAGCACTGGCCGTCGGCCGACAACAAAACGCTGGAATGTTGATTTTAAAAATGGAATTCGCATCGCTGTCTAGTTATATACTATTCGTTCAGAATACCATTGGGGATACCATTACAGATTCTTTAAAAAGTTGCTGTACCCGACCGACTCCGGCGTTGGCGGGGTGAAAACCGTCGTCGAAATCTTATTCGACGTGTTTGAGTTCGATCTCTGAAATATTACAAATATTCAAGCATCTCCATTTTATTGTCCAGTTCGTTTAGTTTTGATTCTAAATTTGATTTTGGAATATTCGAAATATCAATACACTTTACTTTTACTTTGTTTTAGAGTTATGATACGATTCTTGTTTTCGGTTCACTTCAGTCCTTGTTCATTCCCATGATTTGTACATTGATTATAAGCCTAATATTAATGATATTTCTAGAGGGCATAAAATCAATCAAAACACTAAAGTAGAAATTAAATTTTTTACTTTTATAGCAAACCAAGTACAAGAAAATTCAGAAACTATTAATCTTAAATCTTAATCTTAATCGACCCATTTGTCATTCCACTGTTGGAATATGGGTCTCACATACGTTAGAAATTTTTTTTGTTTATAAATTCTAAGGTGCGCAGGTTTCCTCACGATGTTTTCCTTCACCGTTAGCAAGTGATATTTAAACTTAAAAACGCACTTTTGTAAAGA
>DWJK01006716.1:0-10296 GCA_018248815.1 Croniades pieria auraria | reverse complement strand
GGTCAGATTGGAGGTCGTTGGGGGAGGCCTATGTTCAGCAGTGGACGTCCTGTGGCTGAAATGATGATGATGAAAATAGATACAACATTGTCAAAATCTATTCTGAAACTACTTCAAACGACTGGATCGTTATATTTGATAGTCTCTCGAACGACGGGTGATTTGCCTTTTATAAGCCAACTGTAGACGCGTAGCAGTGTTTTTGAGATGAAAAGAATCAGCGTAGAAAACGTAGGCGCCGCTACGCGAGAATATTGTGTCAATGAGTGCGTGTAATTGTGTGTGTATTTATGTATGCTGTGTGTGCGCGTTTACGTATGCGTGTGCGCGTGTGTATGTTGAGCGTACATGTGTTCATGTGTGTCCAGTTTCCTTCAATACATTAGTTCTGAGTTTTGCGATAATAACTTCATTTCTATGATTTATGGAGATTAACGAACGTCGCGGACCACAGACAGTAAAATTATTAATGCAGATTGAACAATGTGATTATGTTCTAGGAGATAGTACGACTTTCAAGTTGCTTATTACGTTTACCGTTTAATCTGTTTCATTACTTCAGGTTTTTGAAATTAGCATACCTCACAGCAGGAGGATAAGGCCATAGCCACACTATACAATATTTTTATTAACTCTACGATTTTATATGAATTTAAAATAAAAAAAGTAAGTGAATTTAAAGTGAAAAATCTTCAAAATTAAAGCTGTCTTTATATTTAATGATATTAATTATAAATGAACCCTTCTTTCGCCCATGTCAGTAATGGCATCTGCACAGTAACACAACGTAGGGGCAAACAAAAACGCTATAGGTCTTGATGCTATTGTAGACGGAAAAGAATGTGTGGCGTTAAGCAACGTTGCTTGCTTTTGTGAGTTGAACTTGTAATTGCCAGTGGGGTATATTGGCGAGTGGATCCCCGCTATTTAAGGCATATTGAGAAGCCAGTCTCGTTTGATATCCATGTATAAAACAGTTCAAGTTTTTCAGGATACATATTTCTTTTATCTAAGAGTGAGCAACTAAAAAGGCCGCTGCCACTCACGGAAATCTGAAATTAAACTGTAACAGGACTACAAGAATAGGACTATTAGTACAATTAACTGTAGTTAGTATTAGTTGTTAAGTATGTTAAAAAGTATTAACTGGTAACAGAGTTGCTAGAATGAGACTTTCAGGCACCCTCCAGTAATCCTGTCAGTGACGTTAGTCCACTCAGTATATGTTAGTATGAGTTATCGAGTCAGTTGCCCGTAAACGTGTAACGCATTTCTGCTTTGGAACAACATCACGAAGTAAACCTCCAGGTGGTGCGAGGTCTGCGACGGCAGTTGGCACCTTGTTTCCATAATAATATTTGTTATTTATAAGTTTACAGATTAAAAGGTCGTAGTGACAACAATTTCCATTATTAAAACAAATGAACACGAATATAAATTTACCTCAAGATTAATACATGATTGATTGATTAACCTTGAATTGAAAAAGTCGTACATAGCATGTGAAGTCTGCAACGGTAACTTGGTCAATGTGGCAGACTATGGCCTTAACATTTTTCATTCGGCGAGGATATCAGTTGAATACTTAATTGATAAGAACATTGATGACGAGAAGATTTCATCTTTGTTACAATTTTATTATATTTTATATAATGTATATGGATCTTTTTATAATTGTTTTTCTCATATAGCAAGGTAGAACAAACAGAAATGTTTATTACACATTACTCGCATCGCGGTAATTACTTTGTAACAAAAGTGTAGAGAAATTAAGACGGCATTACATACGTAGACCTGTAAATCCCGTTACAATTATAATTCAGTAATTTCACAAACCTTATTCATATACGCTTCAACAACAGAGTTGCAGTGAGTACATGTTTTGTCTTTTTCCCTCGTATGTGAAATGCGCACGGGAGTGAGAGATGAAATATACTATAAGTAGAATGGTAATTAATAAACATGAATACGGAGAATCAGTGCTTTAGATATACGAGTATTCCACGCCACGTTAAAAGCTTGCGCTCGTCAGCGTCGCGTTGTAGAGTAAATTATTGTTCAAATTAGGCTTTAGTTTACGCATTATGGGACTTAGTTTTAGAGGCTGAAAAGCAAAGGAATTTTTTAGGGAACGTTAGTATAAAATATCGTAAAAATATACTACCTTGATATAATGGTAAAACGATAGATAGGTAATTATTTTGTCTGTAAATTATTAATCTTTTTGACATGAAAGTGTACAGTCCACAGGTACTTCGTATATGAGGACTTCAGAGCTTGTTTCATCTTTGACTGTAGCTTTTACTCCAGTGGTTAGTAACTGCTACGCGAGCTGTTATATGTATGCTCCATTATTACCTTGCACAAATGGTTCCTTGATGACTGCGATAGTTTGCTCTGTCAGGGTGTAAAATTATACTTAAAAATAATATGTTTAGAAACACATATGTATACCTATATAATGTAGGTA
This sequence comes from Croniades pieria auraria, assembly GCA_018248815.1. Taxonomy (NCBI): domain Eukaryota; kingdom Metazoa; phylum Arthropoda; class Insecta; order Lepidoptera; family Hesperiidae; genus Croniades; species Croniades pieria. The sequence continues at coordinate 7,826 of DWJK01006716.1, read as the reverse complement.
ATCGTCTCTTTACTTATCTGAGATCTATGTATACTATACTGAGATCTATGTATACTATACTGAGATCTATGTATACTATACTGAGATCTATGTATACTATACTGAGAAGAGAAGTGCTGTGTGTGTGTGTAAAGTTTTCCCAGGATATTATTTTTTTACTTTATAGAACATATATTGTATATGTATTATGTCATAAGTGATACGAATATTGATGTTGTCCACAGGTGTTGTTGCATGGTGGGGTTGAGGAAAAGGTGCCACTATGGGGGACAGTTTTCTGCACTTGGGGGACATCGTCTCCCTGTACGCGGAGGGCACTGTATCAGGGTTCCTCAGTACTTTAGGGTGAGTACATTATGTATTAGAAGGCAGCTGAAATTACCTGGATCAGACATGTTTCCCGCTGAGCTGTTGTAGTTTATCAATAAACCAGTACATATAGGCAGGAACACGTCCAAATTACTGATGAATCCTTGCAAAAACTTATTCATAGGGGCTATCGGCTATTCAGAAGTCGAAAAAGGAGTTTAATCAGAAGTTGTCAACCCTAGCTAAAAATGATGGCGCTCAAAAGCATATCAATGTATTTTCATTAACAATTCCGCGTATAAAATAGCCGCCGTGCCCGATTTTAATTGTACTGTACAAGTACATAACTCGCATTATTTACTGATCCATCATTTTCCCGCAGGTTGGTAGACGACAGGTGCGTCGTTTGCCCCGAGGCCGGCGACCTGACGGATCCGCCCAAAAAGTTCAGAGGTAAGTAAAGTGACCCGTCCACCCTAATGGAGTCCACTCGACAAGCTCGCTACCTATCGTTTGCGAAGTCACTAAATTATTAATTCCGCTAAAGTATGCAGCGAGAGCAGAACTGAGTTAATGAAGTTAGTTATTTAATAATCAAAATTTAACAAAGCAGTCATCGACAGTCCTAATTGTTTCGACAATTGGGATAGGGGCCTGGGGCAGAACAATCTTTAAATGCCTAATCTACTACCCCCAACGGATATTAAATCATCTATAAGATCAAAACATTGTCGGTTTTCAGACAGAAATTCGTTTTCGTGATCGAATTGCAAATGTACTTGGGTTGTTTTTTGGTATAAGAATTTTAGATAAAGCTTTTTCTTGTTTGTATGTCTTATGTCTATCCAAAAATAAATGTTTGTGATGCTAATAGTTTCGCCAGCGATGACTTCGAAACTTTCACCAGTTTAAATATTATTCCGAAGTTTCGTTTATTGCCTCGCCTCGAAAAATTATTTACACTGGACAATCGAGGTTTTATATAGGCATGACTTACCGAGTTGCACACCCGTGAGCGATATAACATAGTAAGGGCTCTAGGCACCTGTAACTCGACAATAAGCGACGCGGCGAGTTGCGAGGGTGGAGCAGCCCGCCTCAGTCTGTCATTTGGCCATCAACGTTCTGTGTAAGTCACCAGATGAGTTGCAATATCCAAAAATGGGTCAGGCTCTTATCTCGTGATATCACAATTATTATCGCTATGGAGTTGAATAGTTCCGTAAAAAGAGCAGAAGAAGAATGGTAAATATTATTACTTTTTTTTAATCCTTTTAACAGATGGTTTAGAAAAGAATTCTTAATACATGTCAGTTTCGATTCAAACATTCTTTATTGTCTTAAGAAATTACAATATTTCTCTAATAAGAGAAACTTAAAACTACCTGCTAAAATAGTATACAGTGAGAGATTACTACACCGTGTAAACACAAGCAAATTATAAAACAGTACAAAATAAATTTATTAGCAAGCATTATTATTATAGGCAGAGAAAGGTAGATTTTTTATATTGTGTAAAACACACATCAAGATTTGCTTCTTAAACATTTGAATTGATTTAATAACTTTTTTACTTCTCGGTGGCTAACGATATTGCTAACGATATTTCTTAATTGTTTGTTTTTACCTGATGGCTTATGATAAACATATATTATTTCCGAATGTGTTTCCTATTAACAAATTCCGATGATACGAATATTAGAAGATTTATCCTATGATTATACATAGTTGTCATGTGAATTCGTGCGTCTCATGTTTTTGTTTCACCGTGCTCCCCGTCGCGCTTCATCCAAGCCGCTATATATGTAGCACTTGCGGTCAAGAATCAGTAAAGTTAGTTTAACCACTATAATATCGTGTTCAACGACAATTAATTTCTCATTAAAATATTGCACCGTACATTATATTTAAATGTAAACAAAATGTTAATTACTATTTGACCAGAAATTTAAAAAGCAGCTTTCAAGAATATACTCCGGTCTCTTACCTCCATAATGAAATTATCCTTTGTTGGGATCAAGGTTCGTAATCAAAATGTGATCCCTATTCAAATGACGAAGGCAAACCCAGCTCGCTTCTGTTCTCACTGGGTGGGATTACGTTAGGGTTGCCACCTTTATTAAATTCTGTTAATTTACATGTACACAGTTTAACAATATTTTTGTTGCACCGATATGCAATAATTGCGAAAGGATAATTTGAGTATTAATGCAATTTAGAACCGATAGGTGATATTTTAATAATATTAAAACGTATGCTAGCATTTTGAGGAGCTATCTACTGAGAAAACTCTTATGAACATTAGCGTATATTTCGCTATTAAATGGTTCGTGAGTATTAATACACTTTGCCGAGACTGACCGGTCTCCGCCGCGACCTCGCTGGAAACGGCAGAAGCTCATGAGGAAGGTGAGGTCCGAAACTAGTCGGATACATTTTTAATCATTAGCGGCGTATATTAGCAATAAAATTATTATGTTTTGTAATCTTTACGCTTTTGTTGCAAATATATATCGTGTCAGAAATTGATTCTCGTGAATCCTTGTCATCGGCATCTATTTGGAAAAAAGTGCCATTTCCTAATTTAAAAAACGATATTTATTTCTGATAAACAATACGTAATGTACATTTATTAACGTAGAAGAATTTCAGATACAAAGTATAGAAAGCATTGTCCGTCCAAAAGTTGTAAACGTCTATGCCCACTGACGGGTTTGACAGAGGAGTCTATCATTCCAGATTGCCTGTTCAAGATATGTCCCATGAACCGCTACTCCGCTCAGAAGCAGTTCTGGAATACCGCAAAACAGTCCGCCAACTCCAATTCGGACACTGATACAGGACTGCTGAAGAGGTTGCACGTGAGTAAATAACCCATCATTATCGTTATCATTATCATCATCATCATCATCAACAACAACATTATCATTAACTTTTTTATGTGGAAGTTTCTTAACTCTTTGTACGGGAAGATTTAAGAGCCGTGCTGCCCCGCTGGCTGTGCAGGTTTGCTCACGATGTTTTACTTCGTTATTACATCAAGTTACGAGAATATGTAATTTCTAAACGCACATTTAATAATTCAAGAGATTTAATAATAATAACAATAATCGAACCATTTATCATTCCACTGTTGGAATATGGGTCTCCTCTCATATTGAGAGGGTCAAGGCCACGCTCGCCAAGTGCGGGCTGGCAGACTTCATACACCTTAGATTTTTTAAAATTAATTCTAAGGTGTACAGGTTTCCTCAAGATCTTTTCCTTCACGGTTAGCAAGTTATATTTAAGCTTAAAACGCACTTTTATAACGAGGCACGCGCCATGGATTTCAACCCAGCACTTCCGGAGTGAAAGGCTGAATTCTTAACCACTAGGTTATCACTGCTCATTCAAGAGATTTAATAAAATTTAATTCAATAAAGAAAAAAAAAATTTGCTAGGACTTAAATCCTGTATCCCTAGATTCGAAGGTGGTATTCTAAACAAGCTGTCACTGCTTATAGATAAGCCAAATATATAATAAAATAATTAATCTATCTTTCCATTCATCTATCCATCCATCTATCCATTCATCTATCCATTCATCTATCCATTCATCTATCCATCCATCTATCCATCCATCTATCCATCCATCCAACTATCCGTCCATCTATCCATTCATCTATCCATCCAACTATCCATCCATCTATCCATCCATCTATCCATCCATCCATCCATCCATCCATCCATCCATCTATCCATCCATCTATCCATTCATCTATCCATCCATCTATCCATTCATATATCCATCCAACTATCCATCTATTTATCCAACCATCTATCCATCCATCTATCCATCCATCTATCCATCCATCTATCCATCCAACAGAATTTACAAATTATCTGCTGGAAGTAGACCTCCCCTAATCGGCGCCATTATTCATAAGTAATACGCATGAATAATGCTCATTCGGATGACTACTGTGGACACTCTCTGCCCGATCTTGAAAACAAGTCAAATCATTAATAATACTTATCAAGCTTCTTGCTACGTGGCATATCTTTTACAAAAAACGTCTAGCAATCTCTGGAACATTCCGGAAAAAACAACAATATAAAATGTAAAGCTCGCCCGTTAGTATTTATGTGTAACGCACATACGATGTTCGCTTGTCACCGTTCCTTATTGTACCGTCTCGTTTCGTTACACGGGGAAATAAGATATACACGTATTGGAACACATTTGGCCATCACGAGCTCGGGGGTACGAACGCATATCTTTACAGTTTACACAATTGTTTACATGTATTGTTATTTGCGTTTAAATATGTACCTTTGAAAATGTTGGTTCTCTAACACATGAAATATTATGCCATAACGTAACTTTGAGGGATTTTTACGTCGTACATTATCGTTACAATTTGTGACTCCGGTTCCTTTAATTGCCTTCTTGGACACACTTTCTCCGCTTGCGCTGTATTCAGATGTTCAAACAAATAGTTTCCAGTAGAAAGTTTGTTTACACATTATTATTCCAGAATATATCATCCACGGAGCTATATTTTTAATAGTTTTATTAGTTTCAGTGTTCAGACAGAAATAGTTGTATCAACAATATTCTGATATGTTCTGTATTGACAGAAATATATTAATCAACACGGTGCTGTGACTAAGTAGTATCGTTGCCAAAATATAGGTTAAAGTGTAACACACGTAACTGGTAATCGCTCTAAAATTATCTTTTTACTAAATTGTTGGCTATTTCACGAGAAACAGATAACGAAATAAGACGAGACGGAAAAGGATTATTTATGACTCAAGATGCGAACATTTATATTTAAACCTTGTTAAAATACAAATAACTTTTTGTTATCTCTGAAGATAACTGGCAACCCTATTAAATGTCTCTGAAGGTATTTAAGTGTGGTAACTGTCAACCCTACGGTCCGACACAAATAACGTTAATGGGTTTGTTAGCCTGTATTAATTTCCCGATTCTTTCATCGAATGTAATAAATGCGTTAAAGTTGTAGTTTAGCTAATGGTGTATACTATTGCCAGATATTACGCAGCCTTACAAAATGTTACCATTTTCTATTATCATTATCATATGTATTACTTTTATGCGACACTTTAAATAACTTCATAGGTTAAATTATATAATATATTAAATATAATTTGCGAACATAAAATAATATAAGTAATTTACAAATATATACTTATATTAAATAGAAATATTTTTTTAATATACGTTGTCTCTTTTATCATTAATTAGAAATCCTAATCGCTTACAGCGATGGGTATCAAAAAGACCATTACCGATGTGTTGCTAGCCTTCAAATGCCAATTTGGACAATATAACTAAACATCTCACGAGAATAGTGTACGAATTAATCATTTCAACAATTGAAATCGATAATGTAAACGATTTGAACATTACAAATAGTAATCTATTCAAGTTCTATTTTCATCGTCTTTGTTTTACGTCCAGCGTTAATAGATAAATTGGCGGGAAAACTATCGCACCGCGTGCGAGAAAACTTCAAATCTGACGTACTTATTATTGTACCTGTTTTTGTTTCATAATGTATTTCCGCACATCACCATCATCACTACGCCACATCATTAGGCTGTAGTCTAACCAAACCGTGAGGTTTAGGCTTTTTTTCCTTTTGACGTTTCACGGTTATTACCATTTTCCCTCCTTTATCTGTGCATGTGTCATATTGATCATCATTTCCGTATTTATAGCATCGTAATACTAGTGCAGTATTCTGATTACAAAACTGTTGATAAGAATACTAGGTAAAGAGACAATTGCAACTTACTCAGCTCTCGCATTGTTTCTGCTGATGAGATTGAAAAAAAGAGCGGACGGCATCATGTCACAATCACGCTTTGAAAGATGCTGAGGCATTTCCTCTGGCTCCAATTAGTTATAATTACCCATATGTCGTTTATTTGGTTTCCTCATTGTTTTCCTTTTCTTATTTAATTGTGCATGGTAATGTAATTGTTTGTTGGTTGTTATATTAAACATTTTCCAATCTTCACTTACCTCGCTGCCACTTCTCATGGCGCCCGTCTGCTTACAATGCTCTTTTGAGATAACATCACCTCAAGTTTAAAAACACTATTGCAGGGATGGAAAGGTTACCTTAGAAATAGGACCACTGCTGCCATTATCAAATAAAATCTTTTAATTTTAATTTATCTATACCCAGTAAAGTGAATAATTAGTCCAAGTTTATTACGAATTAATGGTAATAATTCGTTTATTTCCTCGCACAAAATTTAATTATATTATAGTTCGGTAGGCAGGCAAACTAGCTATGACAATAACAAATAATTACGCTAAGAAATAATTCAATTAATCGATCTATTATAAATGGAACTCAAAGCATTCTTATCGACATAACGACTATATTTATCAAATAAATGGGTCGTTTGAAACGAACGCTGAATCTCCAGGCGTCATTTAACACAGGAAACGTCTTTATATCACTGCTGATGTTTATATAACCATCGGTTGTATTTTTTTCTCGCATATGAATGTTATGCTTTGATTCTCTTTCGTCTCTGCCATATTTTATAAAGTCGTTGCTACATGAGCTTTTTATAAAGATTTTGCGTACTATACGTTTAAGCATAAAAGACGGTTAGGTTAGAGTTCAACTCTGAACGGGACAATACGTTTCGAAACTAAAAAATGTGTAAAGCTTATGAAAGTTATAATTTCATAGAGCGCATATCATATTATTCAATTTTATTAACATTTCGGATTTGGATATATGTAGACGCGAACCGATTATTGCTATATATTGCTTAAAGGGAGGCACGGTGGGGTGTTAGCCGATGGTTGTCCGACAGCAGTCTGCAGCCCCCGCGATTACATAGTACACCTAATGGACTTCATTTTACGAAAAGGGTTCAGCAATTACTACTGTGCTGACATTTTGCTTTTAAAAACAGCCCTTACGTATGTTTTTTGTTTGTAGAACATAATAATTGCTGGACATTTTTCATTATTAGTTACTTTCGTTTTAATCCGCCACTAGTCGTTTGACTGATCCCCAATACAGCTCTTCATTTCTGACATAATATGGAGATAGAATTGATGTATGTATATGTCATGGGCATTTGACATCAAATTTCTTGTGTAGCGAATATAAACATTAAAAATAAAATAAGTATTTTATTTTGATATGTAAATTTTTATACATGTTGTTGTATTGGTGCAGCATGCCGCCGAGATAGAGAAGAAACAAAACGAACTGGAGAACAAGAAGCTACTGGGGTCAGTCGTACAGTACGGCAGCGTGATCCAGCTGCTGCACGTCAAGTCCAACAAGTACTTGACTGTGAGTGTCGTTATATCATGAACATTTAAGGAAGGAAGAAGTGATGTACATCATAAACATCCTGAACTAGTAGAAGCAGAACTTGGTAACCCGACACGTTTTTTTTTTTTTTTTTTTATCGACCCATTAACATTCCACTGTTGGAATATGAGTCTCCTCCCATATTGAGAGGGT
>DWJK01006715.1:0-10296 GCA_018248815.1 Croniades pieria auraria | reverse complement strand
TTTACAAATACAAAAAATGTGATAAATGAAGAACCGCTCTACCGATTTTGTGCAAACTTCACATAAACCATCTACTAGATAGTCCGAACAAAGCCTGAACATTTGCTTTGCATAGCTGAGCCCGTTCTTGAGTTATAAAATTACAACGAAAAGTGGCATTGATTTTTATATATATAGAATATAGATGTACATACAAACTGATTCCAAACACGGAACATAATCTCATAATTTAAGGCGGTGTTTGGCAAGCGAGAAACGAGTAGAATTTAATTATCCCTATTTTAAATATTGAATGTAATATTAGTCGTAACCACTAACCGCACAGTAACACCGACGCGTCGCCTCCGACATTCACCTTTGTGCTTAGCTCAGATTTGTACGAATTCAGTTCAAATGGAGCCGGCAGAGCGCAATTTCACTCCCTTTGAGCATACGGAATGCGTTCTATATGACATTCAATTCAATTTGGCGCACAAAGCGCGCGTCGAAATTCTCTTTCTCTTTGACCAAATCCTCTTATGCAACAATGCTTTGTTAGCGAACAGCGTCAAGTTAACAGACTGCACGTTTGCGCCGCGCGGTAAATGTATTTTGCAAAAATGCGATGCTCACGCCGTCATATATGAAAATATTTCCTCGAATTAAATGTTCCGCTGCCTGTCACATTCGTAAACACGTGCACTTTTTGCGTTCCACGCGACGTTTAAAAATAAAAAGGCGGTTTTTATTTGACGTGTCGTAATCCGTGTGGTCGTACGGTGCGCTCGTGGCTGTAAGTCAGAGGAGTTGCAATGCGAGATCGCGTATCGGCGTGTGGGTTGATCGATGCTGTCAAGTGCATAAACAACTCAGTTGGCAGGCGGCTGGCACATTCCGCCGAGAGCCGATCACGTCCACCTGGCCGCGGGCGCGTGCAAATCTTTGCATTTTATTTTTACAATTGATATAATGTATTATATTGATTCGTCGTGGTAATTTTTATATCTTCATACATTTGGAAAAGTATTGGAGTAGATTTCGCTATGTTAATCCTATGTCTTTTTATAAGAGCGCCGAGAAAATTTTAAAACACTGGAACATAATGTATATCGAGATTTAATTAAGATCGAACATACCAAGTCTCGGTGAGAACTATTGAACTGAAATTTCTCGAGGTGGCGATAATGTGGCTTTAACTATTCCACTGCACCAAGTTAACGTCTGGCACGCATGGGCGGTGAATACGCGCGCACTTGTCCTCGGCAGCGAGCGGGTGCGGGCAGGTGAGGGTTAAGTTGTAGATAATTAATTGACACGGAACGGGCTAGGTGAGCTCGATTAGCGGAATATATTGGAGCTGTGGCGGCGTAAGCCGGGCGCCGAGCGCGGCTCAATCGCCCGCCGCGCTCCCGCGCTGCGAACCTTGATGCTTACTCATTATTTATTCGCATCTATAACGAGATTGTCAGTGCCCGCCCTCGCCCTATTTGCCGGTATGATGCTCTTAGTCGCTCATTTTGCAACCTTTTTGTTCAGCTTTTCGGTAATGGGCCTTTGTTGTCTGTTGTATCCTGATGAAAGTCGTAATAAGATGTTTATTATTCGTCCAGATTATAATAACCTGGTCTTTATACCAGATATTATATTTAACACTATTTTTGTTATCTTTCATACATACATATGTAGTAATAGAACGGGTATATATGACTCCGATGACATTAAACACTACCTCAACGAACGCTCCCTTTTGCGAACCGAACCACACGCATTATGCAAAAATCTCGCTAACCAAAGTAAAACCGAGCTCCTATTTAGACAAGCAAAGTCTATTCTCTGCGCGATTCTCTTTTATGTTCACTTTAAAAAGACTAATAAATGTTGGACTATCTGGCGAAACTCACAAAACCACCCGGAAACAATGTAGCTCTTGAGAAATTTTTACTGAAGAGATATGAAAAGCGGCGGAGCACTCGCAAACGGCTAGATAATGCCGGCAGATACTCGGCGCGTTCGTTGAAAATTTGATGTCACCTCGCGCTGCGCTCTGCACGCCGCCAGGGCTGCCCACGCACTGCCACTAAACCTACCACCACGATACTCTTAAAGGAAAACAGACCACTTTTACTTTTATTAGATAAACCAATTGCTAAGACTAATCATCTAACATCAAGTATAAAAAAAAATATTTTTCCGAAAACCTGCAAATGCAATCCGCAACACGAACATGCAGGTAGCAACCCTAGCTGCAAGCCGCCCCCGCTCCGCCGCCCCTCGGCGCTGCCGCCCGCGACGTAGACGACGGTAAATATCGTTCACATTTTATCCGTTAATATTTCAACTTCAATCTCAACGCTTCAAACGCCGATCATAGAATAACAAACAGCTTCGTGCATTAAGAAACGTTCCAGCGTTTGTTTATCATTTTTGTACATTCACAGAATCAAAGCGAACCAGCTCGCTTTTGTTCTTTCGAGGCTTCTGCTCACTTTGTTGGCGACTGCTGGTTTTTCACGTAAATTGGATGCGATAATAACTTGTCCACCTCTGCGTTTTACAACACCGTTTTGAACTTTTATCGCTGTCCTGTTACCACGTAAAATCAAAACATTTTTTATACTTAACGGCGATAAAATTACGAATAACGAAACACAATATCCTAGAACGCAACATCGCGCCTGGAATGTTCTGTCAGCGTACAGGACTGCCAGTTATCGAGACACAGTGCACACATTGATTTCGTCCAAAATGTATATGATAGAGGAGTGTGTCCGCGGAACAATATGTATGCGCAAGTGCGCTTCAGCACCAAGTCGGGCGACGTGGCTCGTTGCGATGCGAGGCGCGCGCGCACGACTCACCTCGGATCATTAATATGTTTTGTGCTATTCGTTGTCGCCTTGCACATATGTCCTCGTCCGCTCTAAAGTAACACTTTCAAAATTTGGTCTCGCACTTTCTCTTTTCCTTATCCGTTCATTGTTATCTCGAATAAAGTGATTACGTAATCATCATACGTCGCGTTCAATAAATATGTGTAAATATATTGGAAGGAGGTGAGAAACATCACACCATCTTTATTTTTTGTATCAGATGGAATTAATGCATTTTTTGTAACGTATTTTTAAAAATAGATCGGTATTTATTCTCGTATTTCATACAGCCTTTCAAAATGCTACTAACTTTTATTTCTGTACCGATAAATTTTCATATTTATTCATGACAAAATAATTTCCGAATTCGCCCGTAAGAAGTAACTAACATTGGCTGATTTATTAACGAGTGGAAAATTCACTGATACGCTCTCCATTATCTGGCGAAAATAAAGCGTGCGTAAAATAAATTAAGGGAACCTCGAAAATTTAATCGCCGCTGAAATAGCTTCGATCGTTATCGCGGTACCCTGTGCCCCCCCCCCCCCTGTCCTCCCTCCCGCAGCCCCGCGAGCGGAGGGCGGGCCCCCGAGGGTCGACCGTAAACCGGCACCTCTAGTGTATCGTAAGTGTTAATTACTTTTGTCACTTCGCAAGCGGGCGGTTAACAAATCATGTTGTTAGATAGCACCGCAATTGAGGGCCATTCGATATCACTTCACGCCTAATTGTTTGCTTATAATGTCCGCCTACTGTACACTATTGTAAGATTTGGCGACAATTTTACACTCTGTTTCTCCCACGTTGGTACTATTAAAGCTTATGTCATTAAAAAAGAGTAATGGGATTTCTTAGGTGGTATACGAGGGAAGTTGCATGTACCGTTACAATATTTATTTATGTTATCCTTTATTGTTGGTGACAAAGGGCGAACTTAATGCCAATTGACATTTTCTACCAGTCAGCCCAGGTGATGATGAGAAGTTGGGGTAGGTATCTAATCCATGTAATTTACAATAATGATAAAAAAAAAACAATAACTGAGGATGTGGTGCGTTGTCCCCAAAAATCCTTTCACTGGGCTTTCTCTTTCCGATCGTCGTTTCGCAAGCCTCTTTGCTAGCTATTATTTTGATTTGCACAAGACGTTACACGTGCTTTTTGCTTCGCGTTTCTTTGTTAGTACTATAAACGTGAGGCTTTCGATGGCTCTGCACGACTGAGATGTTTTTATTGCATCATTAACAAGCCGCGAGGGCGGCGCGGAGATTTCAATCTACGTAATCAATGACGGAAGCGGCCCGCGTCACGTTCCCTGGAACTTAATTGGAGCACCGATATATTTTATTGTACATACTGCCTACGCCATATCGTGTCCTATAACGTGCGTTATTTACAAATACCGATCGGAATTTGTTAACTCTCTATTTCATAATTATTTTATTTATAGTTCTATTTCATGTTTGAACAAGCGTCTTTATTCATAACGTATAGATTTTCGATGTCTAATATTTGAATCCTGTTATTACTAAAAGTTATATGCGAAAGGCTACAGGCAGATGCGGCAAGCCGAGGACAGGGCGCGATGGCGCTCATTGGGGGAGGCCTATGTCCAGCAGTAGACTGAGATAGGCTGATGATGATGATGATGATTACTAAAAGTATAGCAAAGAAATTACGATTATAATTTATTTTTTATTTTTTAACCCATTGTAATGAGAGAAATTCTTGATAGTTTTTCAGTTGAACTTCCTACAATGGTCAACGACAAAAATACATGCACGCAAAACGGCTGTAGGCGTGTTTGATAACTGTTATTTCCTTACGGCGTAGGTAGAGAACAGCGAGTGTCACTATCATTACCAGGAAACATTAAAACAAATAACCAGCACGTAGGTAAGGATGTGTACGTACTAATATAAGTGTGCCGGGTAAATAGCTGGCGGAGCCACAAAGTACTGGTATGATCTGCCAGGTGCCCCTAGCTGCGGCCACTCGCCGGCAGGATGCACTTCCAGCTCTCGTTGCTGTCCGATTACACTATTAACTGCAGACGCTCTATAAGTCAAGTATATTATCTCTACACAGCTCTACACCGCTCTATAAGTCAAGTATATTCTTACTATTACCCCAGGTCTCTTACAGAGCTGGCAGAGACCACTGAGTTCCATATGCTCTTATGCTTAAAGACCTGATGCGTTTCTTCCTCATTCGTCGCTCCCTTCATACACCACGCAGATTTTGGAGTCTTAATGCCCCCACCAGACAGTAAATTTTAAATACTCATTTTATTAAATTTTTCATAGATTGTGTAACGTCTAAATTACGAGACTTAATGTACTATTGAGATATATATTAATTTGAATTAAACATTAAATTGGACCCGTTTATTTTAGAGGTGACACAATAAACAGTGAATTAATGGATTTTTTTATTAGCATTAGCATCACCAGAGAACCGTTTAAATATTATAGTAACGAAAATGGTTTCCGCAGCCCATAGTGACTAGGTACCACTGAGGTTTTAATGTAACACTTTATTGCCAGACCTACCACACAACAAAACAACCAGGAAAATAATACAATCGAATAAACATGAACGCCGCAATAACATTGCCAGCACTAAAATATCACGAAAGCGAGTTAAATAGAAATTCCGAAATTAGTTTGCCCATCGTACAGAAGCGGAATACAATTTCATTATTAGGTAAGAATAATTAAATCACGGCACATTTCATTGAACAAACGCAATCATTTAGCTTATAATGTATATTAAATACCGGACCACACAATATATTCAATTCATGTTTCTTTTAGGGTTGTCGCTACAAACACATTTTTATAATTAAATTTTTTTTTAATTCAGTATACTTTTCTCTTCCTTTTCTTTTATCGTATGTTGTCAGTATTTTACTCCTAATTATTGTTATGTCAGTCAATTATTTATTGACGATAAATTCTTCATAACTTTCTTTGAACACTTCTATTTTAAATATTTACTCATATTTATATACGCAAGTTCAATCAAGTAAAACGGAGTTTTCACCGCGTATGAATAACCACGTGCGAGACCGCGCCCTCTGTGACGATGTGCCAGCCCTAACCGACATCCGGTAATTAATTTGAGTGGGATATCATAAATATAATTCCCGGCAATCAACAAATGCACTGATCGTTTCTGTATTAATTTGAAATGTAGCCCGCTCATGTTAATTGAATCATCGTATTATATTGTAATCGCGTATAGTCTGAGCGTTACTGGAATACACTAATTGCGACCGTAATGTGTTGCAGTGAGTTCGGTCAGACGCCGTTGCTTCAGCGGCCGTTGCGATCTAAACCGCAGCGGCCATTAAATTAATAGCAACCACGCTATTATTAACAAGTTCATCTAAAAACCGCGGTTTTCGGTTTTATTTTTTATTCTTACATCGAAATGTGGAATGCTTGCTCTTAACGAGAGCAACGCGCGGTTATGAAAGCTGAAAAAAGATTGAAACATAACATTCTTTTATTACTTGTTGGTGTTCTATAAGTAACTAAACACCAAAGGAAAGTAAGAAAAAGCAAAGTATGCTCATATTTGGTACAGCAAATCAATGTGTAAAAAGAAATTAAATAAAATCATATTATTACATATTTTGATTCACTGGTATAATTTTCCAATAAAATTCCATTGCGCGATCGAATGCCGACAGTTCGAAGCGCAGCGTGAACAAATTACGTTGTCATTTTAATTGAATATAAATGTTATTATAATAGCGGTCACAATTAAGCGTTTATCGGTTAATAAATTAATCCTATTGGAATGTTTGCGTGGGCATGTATTGGCTTCCGAAAGCCGTTTACATGTGTATCGTATCGCGAGAAACGCTCCGACGACCGCTCGTAGGGCGGGCGGCGCGTGCGCGAGGCGCGGGGCGCGGGGCGCGGGCCGCCCGCCCCGCCACGCCGCCGCCGGCCGCACTCCCGCCCCGGCCGCACGCTCGATGGCACGCGTCTCTCGCTATAGCGCTCGCCTTCTTTGTGTCCGCTCGTTTCACGATCTATCTTTATTTTTGTACACTGGCAGATAGGCACCCTGCATCACCAACGCTGAATTCTGGATTTCAGTGCCTTGAGGATTGCAGTGTACTTTCTCTCACTTGATTTTACCGTGTAAAAAAAGTGTAATAAAGAATTCTGTGCCGTCATCATCATTAAACAAAGACATTCTAAGAGTGGTTCCCGGATTCTAGTGCAATTAACTTTAATTAGATATGAGTGTGTTTAAATCGTGATTTAATATTTTTATTTAATATTATTTAATATTATTCTGATTGTTTAACTGATATTTTAATTGGATCAAAAAAAAAAAAGCGCGCTCTGTTAATCGCAGCTGATCTCAAATTTGTAACCCGAGAGTGATCGACAGTTACCATAGTGAGGATCAAGGATTTTCTTAAAAGCAATGCTGAGGGTAGCAAAAAGGAAGGCAAGAAAAAAAGTGGTAAACAAAAGACTGAAAGTAAAAGAACGGTGACGAGCGCGAAAAACGAAAAGAACGCGTCGAGTGTCTTGAAGACGGATAAAGAGGGCCAGAAACAATCCACCGCAAATGAAAGAGATAACGAGGTATTTTCCCGGCGTTTCCTCTCTACCAAATAAACCTGAACAAATCTTCCGCTTTTTATTGCGGCCAAAAAATAATGCACTGCTTTGTGTTATCTATGGTCTCTCGGCAAACTCTATTATATAAGTATTTCCGGGTGCGCGCACTCGTTAATACGCCGCACTTTTATTGCGAATTTTTTTTTTGTGTACCATTAAATGTAACGTACATATTGCAGATGTACCAGAACACGTTATGGCTAATGCTTGTGACATTAAGGAAATAGGGATGACTGTGGCATCAGGGACAAGTGGCTTGGATCTCTGACAGCCGAATAAAATCCGAGCGCTGGGACTTTTACGATATGAGATTGTGCTCGACGCTCACTATGTCCCGATGTCACTTTTTTGTGCATTTAATTGTTGTATTCTATGCGCCTGTGTGTGTGAATTTATAGCCTGTTACTTCATGGACTGTATGCGTAATACTCATTTGATTATTTTTTTAATCTAAACTAATTCATTATATCTATATAAATTGTTATAAATCTGTTAATCTAAA
The DNA here is from genome assembly GCA_018248815.1 of Croniades pieria auraria. Classification (NCBI taxonomy): domain Eukaryota; kingdom Metazoa; phylum Arthropoda; class Insecta; order Lepidoptera; family Hesperiidae; genus Croniades; species Croniades pieria. The sequence goes on along the minus strand of DWJK01006715.1, from coordinate 2,296 downwards.
CATCCGGTAGATAAAGTATTGAGTCAATACTATACTTGGATCTATTGTAAAATACTTCAGCTACTGATATAAACGCGGGACAACCGCAAGTTGAAGTTCTGAACGCTGTAGGTAGACTTATTAGGACTTTTGTGTTTGTACTGTGTATCTGATGTAATTCGGAACTGATAGTTTTATCCGATTCGTTATCGGAGCCGGTTTTGGCCGGAATACATACGATGTCTCGGCAGATACAGGTATGAATGACGTGGACAACTAGCCGTGAATGTGACGACCGAGTGTGCTTATGTTGTAACGCTAGCAGCAAACACGATATAGCGAAGTGTAAAATTCTACAATACGCATCCGTTTACAATACTATTGTTCCAATAAATATTACCCCGTTCCTTCGAACGACCAAATCGCCAAACCATGTATGTGTTTGCACATTGAGTGGAAACAAATTGTTAAACACGACACCCGATAGGGACCGCGTCGCGAACTCAAACAATCGCGTTACAACACAATAGCGCTCCAATATTGCACGTCACAAACATTTGCCAACGACATAATCATGTTTACTTTTCTCCGGCTATTTGCAACGAATGTGTAGGTAGTTAGCCACAGCCGCGCCGCTCGCCCGAGCCTACTTTCAACATGGCGCTGAATGTAGCCAATTATTCAATTATTACTCTCTCTGTATACGACAAGGGTGCATTAATTGTCTCATTACATCGACGAGCAGATTTGACGCATTGAAATGATGAAGCAAACATTGGACACTATTTGTTATTCTGTAATACATGTTTTCTGCAAACATGCCAAAATTTCAGATGCTTTGCAAGTTTGGTTCGAAATGTTTGATCTGAGCGTTTTTAATACACTGCATTTATGTATCTAGTCAAGAATTAAACTTATTCGCTAACTAATTAAATCCGAAGGCAGACTGTGAGCAAAAAATCGCTGTCACCGCCGGATCATGTGACATTCCATTCAAGTTTCCGAAGGTCACTAAATATGTAATGAGAAGGTTATAAAACTTTGAAACGCGTTGCTAAGAACTTCAGACTGAATCATTCCAGGCTTGCAGGCATCTTTGAAAAAAGTGCGAATTCCTCATTACGCTTTGGGCTCTTAAATTGTGATAAGAAATTCCTTTGTCTTCCATCCGTAATATTTTTATAGGTTCAAACGTTTTCACATATTCTTAATTTCCTGCATAGCGATCGCCTCATTGTAGTTATGTACCTGGTGTAACTGTGAGACAATAAAACTATTTTATTATGTTATCTTGAATACATAATACATATGCATGTATACTAACCTTGGATTTATTTATAAAACATTTAATCGGTTGCGGAAGCTAAATTATTTTTGGAATTTACAACAGTAATAAAATTAAATGTTAATTTATTGAGAAGGTTATTTCTGAGTTTATGTAAACAGTATGTTGTGTGCGTCGGTCATAAGTTGGTCGTGACGTCAGTCGATCCGGTGGCAGCAATATATTTTCCCGTGCACTCGAGTGACACACTTCCCTGCGAAATCCCATTACGGTATTGTCCGTGTTATTGTGTGCACGGGCGCTCGCCGCCGCGGCTGCACCGCCGCACTAGCGCTGCACTCTATAAACGCATTCGTCTCGTATCACTGCACATATGCCTACTCACCAGTAACTCCTTGACACTAAACTCTTTATGTCGCATTGTTTTCTATCGCCGCTACGTTATAATACAATTGGAATGTTAACTGCTAGCATTTTTATCACTTGTTTCCATTTTATTATAAATGTTTTCTTCCTTCTGTTAACTCATGGTCCGTAAGTATCGACTATGGACGGACTTATAGATGGAACAAAGTCTCAAAACAACTCTTAGCACGCAAATCTATTTTGTCAATTTTATTTATTCAGTTTACATTGGCACACGTTTTTAGAATACATTATTGCTTAGAGGAATAGTTACAAGTCTTGTCACACATTTATGTAAAGCTCGGATCGGAAAATGTGAAAAATAACACTACTGGTTGGATTAAAAAACCTTATCGAGTATCCATCCCCTACTGGTATAATTATATAAATCTGATTCTTTATTTAGCCAATATATTAATTTCGTTGTGTATCAAGAGTGATCGAAATTGAAAATTATATTTGCCGGCGAGCAAATGCAATCGCCCACGGCGTTAATTAACGCGCTGGAATATGCATGGAAACAGGTTGAGTATAACGATTATTGAATATTTATATATAACGGCGCGCGCTGTTTTCTGTTGATTATTTTAGTATTAGTTGATTTATTTTTAAGAGCGGGAACACCCG
>DWJK01006714.1:0-10296 GCA_018248815.1 Croniades pieria auraria | reverse complement strand
CGTTCCACTGCTGGACATTGGCCTTTCCCAAGGTGTGCCACATTATTCGATCCTATGCAGATCTCATCCAGCCGCTAACATCCGTCGTTTTAAGATCATCGCTCGCATCGGAATTTGAACCCAGGACCTCCTGGTCGGCAGTCGCGCTTGCAACCACTCGAGCAACGAGGCAGTCAACCAATACATATATTATGTATATCGCAGCTAGGGAATGCTCAGCAAGACTTATGGCTATGTATCCGATAAAGCCACCATCAGCGGGCGACTGACCGAGGGGGTGCAGCAGCACCGTGACGCCGAACGGGGCCTCGAGCTGGCCGCAGGCGTACGGCAGGAAGGCAGGCAGGTCGCCGGGTTTGGGCCGATATAAGCTCGCTTCCCTCACCACCACTTGATCCATTATCTACAGACTTACGCAAGTCATAAAATAAGCTTAAAAAATGATTTCGTTTGTTCTATTTCTTGAAGTATACTACAATAATTGTATAGTTTTGAAGTTTCTGTGACTTTTCTATCAGTTTAAAAATGTTTTCGTCAAGATTAATGGACGAAAATATTATGTGCCAAATATGTCAGCTTGTGAGGATAAAAAATTTCATTTTTATTACAAATAATTGTATTGTTACGCTATGAAACTGAGTTTGGGTAGACAATGTTGTGGTGGCCAGATAATGAAGAACGCAGATAATGATGAACGGAGCAGGACGCTGAAGCGTCCTGCTCCGCCGTGCTACTGGTATACTCCAGATCCACATTCAATGACAAATATGATAATCCTCATTCATTATCATCATCAACACTCGTTTCACTGCTTGACAGGGGTCTCTTATGAGAATGAAAAGTTGAACGCCAGTCTCTGCCGCATCGGTCAAGTGCGGGGTGGGAATCTTCAAATACACTTAAATTATTCTAAATAGACGAAATGTACACAAGAAAAGGAAAGGAAGGAATAACAATAATAAACTTAATGGGAGTTATCATTTATTAATCGAACTGCTCTCAGTTATAACAGACGTTAGCACATATACATGAATGAAGTGACAAACTTCTGGACAAATGTGTAACAAACGTTAGATTTGACAATACACCGTGATGGCGCATTCTGAACGTCACTAATATTTACGTACGGAATCTACTAGAAAAATATGTTTATGTATGGATGACTATTTAATAGGTTAATATATTTAATTCGATGTTAGTGACGCGTGAATTTTAACATTTTTCTTAACACCGTTACTGGTGATCTACGTCCTCCATCGGAGTCACAAACGGGAGCAGCGCCGCTAACGTCGCGACTAAAATAAAGGTCTAGTAATGTACAGTTAGCAGTATAAAAGTCGGTAGTTATGGATTTCCTACTTGTAATTTGTTACTGCAGAATAGCATTTCAAGATACACTACGTTTTACATATATAACGGTTATATCATCGCATTGCATGAAGTTGTAAGACAGTACAGAGATCGACAGTGACTCTAGTGCACTAAGGGAGCTGCTCCCGCTGATGATGTGTCTCCAGTCGGGCGTCAGACTGCGGGTTCCTTCTTGGCGCCACTCAGCAGCACGAAGGGCGAGTGCGTCTCGCGCTGCTTCTGTTGTAGCATGTGCAGCGTACCTAGCGGCGTGTCTGTCGAGCTCATCTTCTTCATCAGCTGGAACCCAGTGACAGATTATTATACTATGGTTTTCGTACGTATTATCAATTTACCACACATTTAAACATTATGTTAGAGAGCGTATCGTAACCTTAGAAGCAGGCCATCTTATGGTACTTTAGAGCGAACAGTCCTCTATCCCAAGGTGGCAACACGTTTTTGGTCCACAATTATATCTCTGACAACGTTGTAAAAATCTCCAAGGTTTTGACTAGGGACTAGACCAGCGTACCTTGTGATCCAGGGCACCAAGTATAGCTCCAATTGAGGTCAACCAAGTGTATGCATGCATCGACTTTAACACACTCGGATGATGAAGTTGAGGAATTGTAGGTCCCAGAGCCTGGTACACCACCCAAAAACCCTACTTTAACGTTGTCACAGGGCACTTCAACGCCAAAGTGGGATGTACTCCCACATTAGCGGCGTATCGGTAGTAGGATCGCACGGATTTGAATACAGAAACCTCAAGGGGTAAATGCACTAAATAGTTAATTACCTCGAGAAAGCGGGCTTGTTTTTTTTAAAGATACAATCTCTTATTTTTTAAGAAACAATCTTAACTAAAGTGGACCTACAGAATCCCCAAATTATGACAAGCAACGAAAAGGACTTCATTATAAGGACAAGAGGAGAATATTTAGAGTTATTCCGTGATCACTAAGTTTAATACCTGAAGTGATCACGACCTTGTATGAGGCGTTCTACATAGATATAGATAACAAGCTCAAACGTGTGTATCTTGTGAACTTTATGCTCCGACTAAACCTGCTCCAGGCCGTAGCTGGGTTTCAAATCTTCTAGACGATTTTGGGTCAATCGGTACGCTGCCTTGGATGTCAAAATCGACATCGACATTGACCAGGAACTCGACCGAGTGGTGGAAATTGTTAGTAAAGTTCTTAAAGTAGGTTACGTGAATAGGTCACTGAAATTTAACAAAAACGGCACTCACCCCCTCCTGCACCTGCTTCTTGATGCGCTTCTCCTGCTTGTTCTTTCCGGGGCCCTTCCCGTGGAACTTATGCGAGAGGTAGCGGAAGGCCTCCTTGGGGCAGAGCGCGCGGCCGTCGTCGTCCACATATTCCAGTTTGATGTTCGGGCGGAATTGGCTCTTCTCGCGGAACTCGGTGAGCGGGCCGGCGTGGCCGTGGCCGCGCTCGCGGCGGCCGTACTTGTCGTCGTCGCCGAGCGTCTTGTCCTCGATGGAGTACACGGCGGCGGGCAGCGCGCACGGGCGCGCGGGCGGCGCGGGCGCGGCGCCGGCGCGCTCCAGGTAGCCCTTGCTGAGCGCCAGGCGCAGCGCGCCCGCCACGCCCGCGCCCAGCGCCGGCTCGGCCTCCAGCCCCGCGCCCGCGCCGGCGCCCAGGTCGGCGGGCTTGTCGCTCTTCACGTCCACGCGGCTCCATGCGCCCGCGTTTTCCTCCGGCTCCGGCTCCGCCTCCGCTTGCTCCTGCTCGAAGTCCTGCGCGCGACCGCGGAAACGATATAAAGCTCTTCGCTCGTTTCCGAGCGAAGTGACGGGCGGAAGGAAGGAAGGCTATATTTGCAGTTCTTGCAACAAATGTACAAAAAATAACAGGCTAGTACGTCAAAAAAACAAATATTTACATAGACACAAAGTATAAATAACAAAAATGTATACATACGTAGTAGCTTAACGACATCACGCCCAAAATGCCATGTACATAGGCCTTTAAATGCTAAGGACACACACTCTTTGAATTTTTGATTTTTAGCCCAAACAAGTTTGCAATAAATATGCAGGTGTTTGTTAGTTTACAACACCGAATAGCAATGTTTCAGGAGGATGTTGTCGGTCGGTTGTAGGATTTCACTATCAATAAAAGGTGTCACCTGGGCACGAGGGGATAATATTGAACCAAAATCGAATGTAAGCATTTTGAAAATGCTGAATCATGTTGCTCGACTATGTGAAAAAACGAGGGCCAGTGAATAAATTCTAAATAAGAAGGCTTTCTCGTGGTTACTTGCTTCACGGGCACAATAAGTGTTGATGTAGTTATGGTTCACTCTTCTGTTTTACTGTATTCGAAATGAAACGACGTGCGATGCTCACCGAGGTATATTTGACACTGAACTTTTTTTCTAATGACATTTTGACATTCGCTTGTATTCCGAACATGTTTGACATTCGCTTGTATTCCGAACAAAGACTATGGGAATAGCGAAGGAAAAAGTCTTCCTCATTATGTTTTTATGTTAGAGTCAATACCTATACATATTATAATATCATCACACCAGATCCCTTATGGGGTAGGTAGAGAAGGCCGTCAGGTCTGTAAGGATAGATATATTCAGCACTGAGTGCTTTCAGTACCTATAAACAAACATAAATAAAAATGTATGCATGCATTGAGTATTTTAAGACACGTTTATTTCCCCCGTCTGCTTCTCGTACATATTCGAAGACAATCAGACATAAAAAGTAAACTTTTTTCGCGTGCCGAAGATATGCAATTTTTTTCCTAGTTCATGACTATAATCGTATAGCTGCAAAAATGACGCAGCCTATTCAAGTGGGTCGCAACTCGCAGCGTTGGCCGTGGATCCGGTGCGAGGGCTGCTGTTCATGGCGGGCGGCGGCTGGATCCAGAGCGCGCGCCTCGATGGCTCCGAGCTGGCGCTGCTGTACAACGGCACCGCCGTCGGACACATCGCACTCCACAGCGAAGTATGCGTCGACTCATGCCGACTTCTACGATAATTCGATCGCTCTTGTCGCTCGCTTCACTTAACGTTTTAAAAAGCTCCAGAACAGTCGATCTGTAACGATGGTCGATCGGTAACTTGTACGGCGTGGTTGGCAGGAGTCGACGGTTTACTGGGTGGACACGTGGGAGGCGTGCGTGTGGCGCATGCGCTACGACGGCGGCGCGCGCGAGCGCGTGCTGCACGCCGCGCCGCAGCGCCGCCCCGTGGCCACCGCCGTACACCGTGCGCACCTCTACTGGCTCGACGCGTGAGTAATCTGACTGGCGGGCCGGGCTCGGGGATTCGATTTCCATCCACAATACATTTTTGTGTCGTGAGCACAAGTTCTGTGTCTATTAAAAATCTATATAGGCATATAATTACAAGTATATATGTAGTTTATAAGCCGTCCGGCTACCGTAGTACGAGCTCCCTCGATGTTTAGTTTCGGATTAGATCATCGCGTGCGTGGAGATGTCCCAAGTTGTTATTATATTTTGCAGCACGCTTCACCACGGCAGCGTGATAATGGCGCCGCTCGCCGACCTCGGCTCCGAGACCGTGCTAGCCGAAAACACGGGAGATAGTCTGAAGGATATCATGGTATCGTCCATTTCCCTGGTAGAAGTACGTCTATGCAGTGTCTCAGCGATGTGCTGTAGCGCTCCGTGTGCCGCAGGTGTGGTCGCGCGCAGCGCAGGGCGCGGCGGGCGGCGCGTGCGAGGCGCGCGGCTGCGCGGCGCTGTGCCTGGCGGCGGCGGACGGCGCGCGCTGCGCGTGCCCGCACGGCGAGCTGGCGGCCGACGCGCGCTCCTGCCGCGGTACGTGCTCTCCCAGATTCGCCCGCACGCCGCATGCTCTCGCCGCACTCTAGTTCCGTTGCCGTAGAGCCTCTACCGCACCGGGACGGCACCTGTCCTGATTCAATAATTGAACCGTTCAAATTGTTTTGCAGCGTACGAATCCTTTATTATGTACTCGCGCGTGACCAAGATCGACAGCATCCACTTGAACGACGAAAAGGACCTAAATTCGCCGTATCCGTCCATCGAAAACAAGTAAGTCACCTTAATGAACCTTGTAAAGCGCGACTGCCGTGTCGAGCGCTGCTGCAGTCGGCCGCTAACATGTGTCCGTGCGCTGCGCAGGACGCTGATGCGCAACGCGATCGCGCTGGCCTACGAGTACAAAACTTCCACGCTGTTCTATTCCGACATCCAGCGCGGCTCCATCAACATGGTGCACTTCAACGGCTCCGGCCACCAGGTGCTCCTGGAGCGTGAGTATGGCGCAGCAGCCGCGTTCGCTCCTTTATCGCGAGTACGTAAAGTTATGGCCTGGAAAATTGGTTTGGGCCACCCGTCGTCAGCGGGCGACGGAGCACAGGGGAATATACCATGACATTTGATTGCCCGCAACGCACTGTATTACGTTGAGTAGAGACGTGTATAGATTTTAAAGCATATGTTATAAAGGAAATGTTCAAAATAAAATATTATTTTATTTAAATAATATTCTTTTTTGACGTAGGCGCGACACGTGAGTAACGCGAGATTAATTTACGGGCGGAAATAAAGTTCACTGTTATAGTTTATTTATTTATTAAAATCCTTTATATACTATTTTCGCAATAGTATTTACAGTTTAAGGTTTAAATACTCATGTTGATATTGACATTTTAGTAGATATGGAGACTGGCTTTGGAGGCCAAACCGAGAGAACAAACCCTATAAGAAACGGTATGTGCTCCGTATGTGTACGGGCTACATATGCAGTAGACACAGCACTGACTTAGCACCAGATTTATTTGTATGCAAATATTTTAAACTCTTTTGCTAATAATTACCGTAATAAATAAAAAATTATACTAAAATGGTCCGAACAAGACATATGTTAATAAATTATAACTGAATTCGAAGAATAAAGTAATTGATATCTTTTGTTCAACTTGTTTCATCATCAGAGTCATGTTGATATGCTAATACCGTGGGCGTTTCGTATTGTGCGACCGCGCTCACAGGCACACGTCGCCGTCACCAAGCACCCGTCGCTCCGCTACTCGCACGTGTGTTGCCACTCCGTGCTGTCTACGTCCGCGTCGCCCGCGGACCGTGGGAGTGTCCCCAACGAATTTACCGGGCTACAGTGCCTCATATTTTTGAAACTATATTCGTCTACTAGAGGTATTCGATCCAGTTACAATTAATTTAAATTTGTACAGAGGTGTAATGTTAAACTGATCGATATTACAACATGAGTGCACGATAGACGCGAACGCACCAATGTTGCGAGTTGACGCGTCAAGGGAAGATAAATAAAGCCGTGCTGACATTAGCACGTCACGGGACATTGGCGATAAGTTAACTGCAGCACGTCAGTGATGTGTCTGTTGTCAGTGACGGGTATTCGCCTCGCAAGAAGGCCTCGTGTTCCGATTAGATTCCGCTAACCGAGTACGTATTAAATGTATCGGTACTTAGTACTAATCGGTACAGGGGTTGAAGGAGTAGGTCTACTAGTGTACATTAAATTAATTATAATATATGTTGCGTATAATTAGCACAGGTTAATATTGTAGCGCATTGCATTGCTAGCATTTAGATATAAAATCAACGACAGAAAGACGGGCCGAATCAGGATCTCGTGCCAGCGACTAATATCGAAGCGACTGACGCGGTCCCCCCGTCCGTGCGGACGGGCGGCGGGGCCGCGCGGCTAGCGGTAACGCGCGCGCGTGTGCAGAGGTGGGCGCGGTGGAGGGCATGGTGTTCGCGGCGGACTCGCGCACGCTGTACTGGACGAGCACGGCGGCGGCGGTGCGCGGCGCGGCGCTGCGCGCGCTTCGGGCGGAGGGCACGCGCGCCGTGCGCACGGTGCTGCGCCTGCCGCCCGGCGAGCGCCCGCGCGGCCTCGACTACGACCCCTGCGAACGGTCTGCTCTCCTCTCTTATAGTTTTGTGAAGTGTCGCTTTTCATTTACTTGCGAAGCTTTATTTTGTCACCTTGCAATACATACTGCATTTATGGAATTGATGCTATCTTCCGGCGCCCCCGGCCGCCGTCTCGAGGTGCTCGTCGGGTTGGTAGCCTTAAATTTCGGTAGATGCGAACCCCTGGCGGCCGGCCCGCTCGTTTCCGTCTCGACCTTAGAGGCGAGCCACAGCGTGTGCTACTCCTATAATAAAGAGAAAAGTAAAGAACAGAGAAGCAAAATAGGTAAACAATCAGAAGTACACTGGAACAATGAATACTATTGTTGTTATTTTTATATCATCAAGTATTGTTATAACGTCTTGTCGAGTGCCTTGCGGGATAAGCAGAGGGCACCGAATACCAATTATCTCTGCTCTAATAAACCTGTGTTCTATCCGAAATCTTTACATGGTCAATATTATTCCTATTACCAACATTGTACGTGTTGTAAAAACGTGACCGGTCATGACGCCTGTAATCTTCAAAGAGCACTTCGTCGCTTAAGTTCATCGCGCACATCTGGTTTGTTGTAACAATCAATATAAGACCACGTGACGGAGTATGATCTCTGCGTCGCGCGGCTGTGGCAGGGTGACACTTGTACAGTAGCGGCCCTGTGACAGTCAGCAGATTGTATTGATATCCAAATATAAATGTATTGGAACCGAGCGATTATTACTGACTACCAGGCGGCTGTACTGGACCAACTGGAACCAGTCGCACCCGTCCATCCAGCGCGCGCACGTGGGTGGGCGCGGGCTGCAAGCGCTCGTCACCACCGACATCCTCATGCCTAACGGGCTGGCGCTGGACCACGCGGCGCGCCTGCTGTACTGGGCCGATGCGCGCCTCGACAAGATCGAGAGCATGCATTATGACGGCTCGCACCGCCGGGTGCGTCATGCTTTCACTTTACCGATTACTCTGCTTCATATTCATTTATTGTTAGGAACGTCGCGTGGTGTGTACCCAGAATGATAGATCTTATGGTAGTCATAGAACAGGAACATGCGCTAGTATCTACGGACATGACAACGATACGTTTTTATTTGGTATTTCGACGAAAGATTAGTAACAAAATATTTTATTTACGTAGTTCACTAGGCAGCGACTTTGTACGCGGTGCGAACTCGCCAGCTAACCGTGAGGTACTGGACCGACCGCAGGTGGTGACACGCTCTATGACGGAGCACCCGTTCGATGTGGCGGCGGGCGGCGGCTGGCTCGTGTGGACAGACTGGGTAGCGCGCGGCGTGTTCCGCTCTGCGCCGCCCGCGCCCGACGTCACGCCGCTGCGTCGCGACGTGCCACGCGCCATGGCCGTCATCATCGTGGCGCCCGATCACCAGACATGTACGCGGCCTGCCCCCGACCCCCTCCATGCCACTGTGCGCTCTCCGCCGCCGGCCTCACTCGCGCCCTTGTTGCCGTCAGGCACCGACGACCCCTGCGCGGTTCTGAACGGCGGCTGCGCGGAGCTGTGCTCACGGGACGCGCGCGGGCACGCAGCGTGTGCGTGTGGCGAGGGCCGCGAGCTGGCGGCAGACGGGCGCGCGTGCAGGCCGCGCGCCGCGCACTGCGCCGCCGGCCAGTTCGCCTGCCCAGAGGGCCCGTGCCTGCCCGCTGACCTAGTGTGCGACGGGGTGCGTCACTGCAGCAGCGAGCTCGACTCGAGCGACGAGGACTTGTACTACTGCAGTGAGTCGATTCCCCGCGTATTGGTTGAGGTCCGTAGGACGGCCCGATGGTAAGGTGTTCTTCCGCTTGCCGCAGCGTCGCGCTTGTGCCCGGCCGTCACGCTGGCGTGCGGCACGGGCGGGCGCTGCGTGGCCGCCGCCAACGTGTGCGACGGCCACGTGGACTGCGACGACGGCGCGGACGAAGTCGGCTGCGACTGCCCGTCGGAGCACTTTAAGTAAACTCATCATTTACACTTTTGCAGTATTGCATTCGTCGGAGAGAATATTGTGATTTTGAACTGTGTCCATCTTGAAAATCAATTGTTTTATACTCTGATGGATGCTCCTTGTAGCAGCCGTTTAGTATTTCTGCCGACGCTTAAATATGGAGAGTACGGGGTTATGCAACACCAGGAGTTCGTTAAATGAAAATTTTAATTAACACAAATTAAGAAATGACTACCTCGTTGATGGAGTGGTTACAAGCGCGACTGCCGATCGGGAGGTCCTGGGTTAAAATCCCGGGTCGGGTACTATTGGATTTTTCTAATTTCGAATGTCTAGTAGTGACTCGGGAGTCTGGATCTGTGCGTGGTTTATAGCAATAGGCTGATCACCTTTTCCATGAGAAGTAAACGTAATTGGTGAAACGTGGGAGTGTACTATACTCCTCTGGTTACCCTTTCGGGGATTACAGGCGTGATGTTACGGTGTTACGGTGAATTAAGAAATGATAAAAATTAAAACACCGTAAGATTAGGGTATTAGTACATTTCCATAAGCCTCGTTCGGACTAGGCGAGTGTTTTAGTGGCGAGTAATTTGTGACTAAACGTATCATTAAATAAAATTTAGTCAAGCAGTTTAGCGAGTAATGTAGTCGAGTCGATACACACACATACACTGTCAGCCCTTCATTTCCAGTACTGGACGTAGGCCTCTCCAATGGCACGACCCGAGTCAATCCATTTTGTTCTAATTTTATCTCCTCCACAGATTACTGCTAACCGGTACGCCGGCTAAACAAGTATGAACATGTTGTTTTAGTCGAGTCCATTAGTTGCCGCAAAAATGTTCTTTGGCTGGAGCTTCAAATATCTGTCTAAATATTTAGACAGAAATGTTATTTTTAGTTTGCGGAATATTAAGGCCCAAAAATTAGTCATTACGACATTAAGGTACACTTATAAAATAGTGATTGCCATAAGCTTTATCAGCTTTTTAGTCTGGTGGTTTCACAGCGTGACTGCTGATCGAGAGGTCCTATGTTCGAATCT
>DWJK01006713.1:0-10297 GCA_018248815.1 Croniades pieria auraria | reverse complement strand
GCTTCATACAACATCAGCACTTGCCCCGCATTAAAATACTGTCTCGCTCTATTTAGGACGCCCAGCTTTTCGGCAGCGAATTTGGCTTTGCCCTCCTGATGACTCCTTGTACTGCACAGTATTCAATATGTCAACCCCTAGAATTCCGATACGATCTATTTTCATATATATTTTTTATCTACACATATTTTTAGTATGTAGTTGTAGAAGTGGTAATACTTAATAGGCTAGAGTATAATGAAGAATTATTCCTGTTAGGAATGAGATAGCTGTGCATTGCTATTCCCAGATAGCCTAAGTGCGATTGCACTAAAATTTCTTTTAAAACCTTTTAATAGTGATTTTCCTGATGTGTGAAAGTGGCTGCTAACTATCAGGTTGCGCATTTGTCTTTCAAGCAGTTTTTAATAAAAAATACCCTTTTGGGCCGTTATGGATTATGTTTAACATTATATTATTTCTCGGTATAAGTAACTTCGTCTACAGACAGTAATATATTTTAATTCTCCATTAAAATTTATCAGGAAATAAAGATGAAAATGTGAAGAAAAGTTCAGCTAGTAACGTAGATTTACGGCTCCACAAAATATTAATATTAAATGAAGTTCGGAGTGCTCAGTAATGTTCGTTCTTTGTAAATATCTGAGGATTTTATTTCGGAGCAAGTTTGGATTGAATCTATGAAATCGTTACATATTTATGTCATTCTTGAATGAAAACGAATTGTACCGAAGAGTTATCTAAGTTCAAGTGATCGTTGCCATATTTGATGTATGATTATTAGGAATATTGTGATGAAGTGTGAATGAATTCGTCATGTGGATAGTTTCTGTAAAATCCAATTTTATGGCCTTTTGGGAATATCACAGGAAGAAGATCGTGGTTACCGACCGAACGGTGTATGTAATAAATTCATTTGATCCCATTGGAACTTCCTATTTGGATTACTAGTGCACTGAGAGAAGAGTGTAGCAGGCGTTGGATTCAATGACCATTTGTTCTGTAAGAGCTTTACTCTTATGAACTCTAACGCTTCTTTGCAATTGATTGTGGAATTCCTTGAACAAGTATTTTATTTCTATTAAGGAATTTCTATACTGATTTTTAGGTTAATCCGACAATGGTATACGTTTCTCTTAAGTAGAGTACACCACTCTATTTCGTTTCCATAGGCGATGATAACATTGGTGCTAATATTAATTGTTGACAAAGGTGGCAACACAATAAGATTTTCCAGAGAGTTGTTTCTATCGATTTTTCAGGATGGAATATACGAGTAAAAATCTTTTCTGCTTGGTCATCAATGTTGAAGGAAGATATTGTGTTAATAAAATATCTGACTTTTTTTTTCCTCGGAATAGTTGTGTACCGTGGAACCAACTAAAAAGTGTTAAAAAGATATCGAACTTTTACATTACTTAGAATGGTTGGTTGGTTAGGAACCAGTTGGAAAGTATAAACATAGTACCTGCGTAGATTGTAAAGGGAAGTCATTCATATAAAACATACGAGAAAGTAATTTTTTAAGTACGCCAAATTTAATTTGCTTCGTGTTTGAGCATCAGTTATTGACAATGAAGCGAGAATAGGCGGGCTTTAGATCTTTTGCCTCTATAAAACTTACCTTATTTTACGGCACGTTTGCTGTTTTATTATATGTATATATATATATGTATATATATAATAAAACAGCAAACGTGCCGGTAAATATATATATATATATATCCTAGTGTTTACCTTATTATGGACATAATCTTACATATTTTCCATTGTTATAATAATGATAGCGTCTAGAATGGAGTTTAGATAACAACTGCCTATCACAATTACCATAAATGAAACTGTGTGGTTGTGATATGTACATATATATATTTTATTTGTTTTTGTTACTACTATTTTGTTAATAGCTTAGAAGTTTAGAATGTTATATCGATCGTATTGATATGTTTGAACGATTTAACCTACAGTAGTTATAACTTTAAACAAAACTTGTGTGTAAATGAGTTACTGGTTGCTGATTAAGTATTTATTGTTGTGACCTTCATATCAACAGCTAAGCGCTAAACGTTTAAATCGTTACCAGAATTGCATCGACCACATCAGCTGTGTGGCCCCATTTGTATGTGCAAGTAAACACTATTTGCATGACAGAACAGATTAGTACATTTTTTATTGCAATCATGGAAATAGAAAGTAATATTTAAATATTTCATTAAGTTGTTCCGTAATGGGTGAAATAATAATTCATCATTAAGTATTTTATCCCTCTAATATGACACGGATTTTCTCATACTTTCATTATGAGAAGCGCAAGACCAGCTCATAATTTGATATCCAGGAAAAGTGCGGGTTGACAGATTTCACACGTTAGAGAAAATGAAGGAGAATTAAATTCTGCGAGTTTTATCACTGTTTTCTTTTACCAATAAAGCAAGTGAAACTTAATCTTAAGACATACATAAATTGGAATTAAAGAGCTGCGCGCCAGGGTTTGAAATCAGGACCGCCTAAATACAAGACTGAATAGCAAACGACTAGGCTAATTTAGTTAAATTAATTTAACATTATTTAAGCTATGATTTATACGGGAATAAATTTTAACATTGTTTTGAAGAAACCTAATTTCGCCTAATTTCATGCGCATAAACCGCAAAAATGTAATAAGTTCTACAAACAAGAAGTTAGTCGCACAACTGTCATTCGTCCTGGAATGTCAATTTGACAATTAAATTACCTTTTGGGCTAACTCAACGCAATTATTCTTGTTTGTAAAAGGTTTCGGGCTACAGTCTGGAAGTCCTTGGAATATATATTCCAAGTGAGAATTAAAACAAAATGAATTCGGGACATCACGATGTTTGATTAATTATACGTAAACAAAGAATTAGACCGTGAAGTAAATTATGTGCTGTCATCACAGACATTTGCTACCATGTTTAAGAAGAAGAAGATATTGAGAAATATGAACTTATGTTAAGCGATTTTAACGTAACATTTTGCTATTTTCGAGAAAAATCGAAAATTCTATTGTTTTTTGTTTGACGCTATTTGAGTATGTTTTATTAATTGTATAAAGTTAGGTACATTAGTGGATGTTAAGTTTATTGCCGTTCCCGATAAATAAGTTGGAATGTTCAGGGTCTTAAGTTGTTTGCCTACCAGCACAATTTCAAACGAAATACGGTAATGCAAGTGCTGCCGTTTGTTTTCAAGATTATATAGAAGTTTGTTTAAGTCGCTTAATATTTAAAATAATTTGCAACATTACCTATAGAAAAGATCATGTCATCATCATTATTTGTCTTAATATAGATTAACAGAGGTAAAAATGATAATTTCAACTGTAAAAATAGATGAATGAAAATGAAATTCAGGTTTCGAACAGCCAGCGAAAAAGCAGGTAGCAAAATATGATCAAAAGAATGCATTTGCATGGCAATGAACAAACTTCAACGTAGACGTCTGTTGGCGGGAAATCGATGAACGCCGCTTAGTCACCTGCCAGCTTAATGGCCGTAAACAGCAATAAAGGTTCGAAGGGGTTGCTCGAGCGACTTCAGCACTCTTAGCACCGTTAATTATTGCATCAGTAATATTTAAATAAAGAAACATTTACACTATGTGGGAACTTACCATACATAGGTGAACTTTTAACATTAAAACAGTAGCTTTATCAAAAGCAAATAAGTATAGAATTTGAGTGAAACGAATCGTATTAATTCGAGCGGTTTATTTATTATCAATATTCGTTGCTAACTTAAATAAATGCAGTATCATCTCGCGTATCAGTAATAAGCATGTGTATTTTATTAAATTGAGCAGAGTAGTGCGGATCATGTTCTGGAAAGGTCTGTGTGAAGCTATTTTTTAGTAGTAAGCCGACGGCAATACGACTACTGAATAACTGCGCAGTAACAAGATTGGGTCTCTCAGAATCACGCCGTTACTCCCGCTCCGGGGATCCAATTCACTCTGCAATGTTTCTTTATGTCCCCTAATTCACTAGAAACCAACTTATACTTTATTGTCAATTGTATTTTGATTTATAGATGGCAATACATCAGCTGTTTACAGTTTAACTTAGACTTGGAACTATTTCAAATGGCAAAGTTTTTTTTAAAAAGAAAACATGTCGCTGACTTTATAACTTATTGTTGGTTGCTGTGAACGAGATACAGACAAATTTGTTTTCTATCACGTTATATATACGAATATGTATATTACATTAACAAATAATAATAATAATAAAACTTTTTAAAACCGAGCTGCGTTTCGATGTTACATTTGTAACGATAAAAGATTATGCCTTTTAATACGTTAAAACAAAACGTTCTTAAGTGGATGAAATTGTGGGATTTGAATATCAATCAATATCGTTTGAGGAGCTCTTTTGTGAGACTTAAAATGATATTTAAGTCTTCTTATAAGCCAAATTTTGACGTTTAAAGTGGAAGACAATGGAGATGGCTGAGCTACGTCTTTGATAGGAACTTAATTGGCAATAGCCTAAACTTTTGGGAGCAAATTTCATTAAGAGCCATAGTCGGTGGGAAGCCGCGACCGCATCAAATTGCCTGACAAACAGCGTTGTTTCACGACTTCGTAGAACCTCCCCTGCCCCCTCTCGCTCAGCGAGGGGCGCAGAACATGAAGACCGCTTAAATAATAAACAAATTTTACGCCATAATAAACATAGTCCTGTTCTCTGTAATTAATCTAGACAACGTTCTGGAATAATGGAAACAACAAGAAATTTAATTATATTTGCGTAACATACATGCACACGTGTACCATTAAACATAACTTTAGCGTTCCTTGTATATTTTTCTTACAGAGCTAATGAACATTGACGGTGAAATTTAAATTCGTAACGATGTATATTTGATTAGTCATAAGTATGAAATGCTAGTGGTACTAGTAGTATACGATTTTAAACCTTTTCATCATGAGATGAGACCCATGTACAACAGTGGAACAATAATTGGGTTGGCGATGATCATGGAAAAGTAGTTGTGCAAAGAGTATAGCAAAAAATATCAATTAATAGCATAATTATGCCTAAACATTAAACAACACAATGATTTTGATGCGTAGTTGCTGATTATTACGTAAAATAAGCCTCAAATTCTTAATTTCCGTTCTTCAAGGTTCATTGATTTTAAAATGTCACGACATGACCGAGGAAATATAACTAATTTGCAGAAACACAATACGACTTTGTGTAAGTAATTAAAGCACTCAGTATAAAGTTACATTGAGATAAATATAGATGATTCCTTCTTACAATGAAGAATTCTGTTAAGAATTTCCGCTTTCAGTAGATAATGGCTCATAAAAGTGCGAGGAGAAATAAATGTCAAAATTTGCACTGAACTTCGAGCAATCTAAGGTTAGGCGGGTATTTGTTTCCAGACCTTTTAAGCCCCTACTTTTTAAAAATAAGAGATACTTTACTATTAAAATAATTCATAACATGTTTTTTTTACTGTATGTAGATTTTACATTTGTGTGTTTAGTGGTTCGTATTGAGGCACGATGGCTATCTAATATGATTCGCGTACATGACTTTTATATTGCATTTTGTAAAAAAAATTATGGAATGTAACAAATGTATAAGCATTAGAGCAGATTAGAATTAAGATATTTTTTACTCCGGGAAAAACACCTACTTTCCTCCCTGTTTTATATTTAATAACATATTATAGTTATGTTGAGAACGAATTTATCATTGGCTTATGAAAAATATCTTTAAAGGCTGTCCATGGACCATGAAATGGTAAAAGTGCTTTGTCTACGCCCAGCTAAGCATGCGGGTAGCGGGCACTGTATACATAGTTCTATAGTCTATAGTTCTATGTATATAGTTCTATAGTCAGCGTAATGGTTCAAGATTCTTATTTTGCTCATACATAATATGTTAAATATTAAAGAAGACGCATGCTACTTTATATTTTGTTGTTTTATTGATCTTCAACCCCATAATGTTATAACAATATCATTTCCTTTTAGTAAACTAACCAAGTCTTCGTTTTTTCTTGCTTTTTGTTAAATTTGTGACATTATGCCTTTACCTAACCTAACCTGTCAGATTATGTTATCCCGTCAAATCTGTTATTTTTGCCTTGCTGTACCACGTGTGTTTATACTTTGAAACTATAAAACTTACAAATATTGAAAAATACCAAACGATTTGTTACGGCCAAGCCTTTGAAAGGTCATACAATGTTTGACCGCGAGTGCCCCAATGGGAAGCGTTAATGCGTCCTAAGATAAACTACTCATGCTTAGAAAAACCTTTTTAACCCTTGCCTTGAAAAGTAATTGTTTAGGATAAAGTCTTTGGATGTGCAAGAGGTTTACCATTGACACGAATAACATTCTACAAACTAAAATTGATTACTTATGTACATATATATACATATATATGTATATATATACATATATATGTATATATTTATGTATATATATGTGTATATATATGTACATATGTGTATACATATATCGACCTGCCCGTAGAATAAAGTTCCATAAGAACATGAGACCATTACACTTTTTCTATATTTTTTAGACTGATTAGGCCTATATTTTATGGTAGGGAAACAAAAGTAAAAAAATTTTTTTATTATTTATTTTAATTTATTTTATTATTTATTTTAATTTTTGTTTCACTACCATAAAATATAGATCTAAATAGTCTAAAAAATAAAGAAAAAGTGTGTTGGTCACATGTTCTTATGGAATTTTATTCTACGGATAGGTCGAAATATGGAGATTTGTGATGGAAACGTGCTGCAAAATGGGAGACTACTTCAATGGGATCACAACAGTTGTTTTCACTGAACTCTTTAAAAATCTTCCCCTAGTCATCCTTATCTTCTGTTACGTCCTTAGCTAAGTTTATATATTTTTCAAGTGTAATGTGACCAGTATTGTCCAAGTAGCGAGATTTAGAACCGAAGAGTGTAAACCTTTAAAAACTTTTGTCGAAAAACCTACAGAACGAACGATTCACAGTACCCGTTGCTTTTTGAAGCATATTTTATATAAATAATAAAATAATAATCGACCCATTTGTCATTCCACTGTTGAAATATGGGTCTCCTCTCATATTGAGAGGATTAAGGCCATAGTCTGCCACGCTGGCCAAGTGCGAGTTGGCAGACTTCACACATCTTAGAAATTAGTTTTTTTTTTATAAATTCTAAGATATGAAAATTTTCTTACTATGTTTTCCTTCACCGTTTGCAGATGATATAATAATAATAATAATTTTTTTTATTTTTATTATTATTATTATTATATTTTAATACGAGGCCGTACTAAATGTAACTTCTGACTGCTATATTTCTATATACTAAGAAAATATTAAATTGTAGGTACCGCACAGAGCAGTGCGGCTTGCTGCGTTCAGTAATAGTAACATTTTTGCATAATAAGCCTTCATAGATTGTTCGTAGTCTTCAGACCGGTGAGCGTAGGTAAGGCGACTATTACATGATGCCGCCCACCGCCGCGGGTGATGGTGGCCCGCGTATTGTATGCAACAGTACAGACGAGCGGCCCTCGCGCCGCCTTCGCCCCTTCGCGCGGCCTACCGGCAATATTTGTATACAAGGAACCGCACGGAATACCGCACGGAATATCCTGAGATACCGCGTTACTATGCGAATGCTTGTGTTGCGTAGATGCAGTGAGATAGTTATGTGATCGAAATCAATCAATGCAACAGGCATTGCTACAGAAAACGTTTCGCGACAATGACCCTCCGCGGCGATGCGGGACTCCATGTGATTATCGCCGATACTCAATCCAGCACTGACATATAAAATTACATATCCAGTATCAAGTTAAACACAAGACATGTTGTTCATATAGAAATTAATTATTGTTATTACTAATATTTAAATGTCTTTCGACTTTGAGTATATCGTGATCGAGGATTAGTACTTCACTTTTATTTTAATTACATGTTAGCGTAATAATAATAAAGAACGAAGCGTGCAGTACAACTGGGTTGATGTACTAAATATAAGGTTACTTGGCTCGTGTTCTTATTAATTTATAATGGTGTTACACTCGTTGGACATATGAATATTTTCAGTGCATTAATTATGCGCTCCGGGTAACAGCGCGGTCGTAACAAGTCGAGTTTTTTTAATATTCCATAGCCCTATTTAACATACAATAACGTTACAGCTCTATTATGTTTACATTACCTATGGAAGAGAGTTTCCATGCATCCAAATATTATCATAAGCGTTGTTTACTGAGTCGCAAACAGATGAACGCGAACATAAAAGTCGCTGTTGCGTTACACGTATACAGTGTTGACTGAATTTGATATGCACAATTATCGTAACATGTGACGTAGGAATCATTACAGAAACTATTTAATACTGCGCATTACCGCTTCGTCATTGTCTGTGCACACAACTGGGAGAGACTTGAAAAGCTGTGAGAAATACAATGGATTCCAGCTATACTTTTCTATTTCAGTATATATGTGTGTATGTTTTTTTAACAGATGAAGATGAGGCGACGACGTCGGGCATCACGGACGGCGCGCCGGGCGACCAGCAGAACCGCGTCATATTCGTCAACCGCGTGCAGCCGCAGAAGTTCGTCAACAACAGGATATCCACCGCCAAATACAGGTCAGTATACCTTTATAAAGAAATTTTCAATCAAAGATTTTCAGCTTTGCATGTCCATTACGTTACCATTATTTCCATCTTCCGTCCTCTGGTTATCGTAAAACGGTTCAAATCCATATGCTTTTGTCTACACACAAACTTTGCCAGAATTCGACTTCTCGTACCGACTTCGAAAATTATGTTGAAGCATTCGTTCAGTTGATTTATTTAAAGCTCTCCGATGTTTAATAAAAACATACCAAGATTGTCGAGTACCTGAGATATTAAAATGTTCATCAGGGAATTGTTCCCGGCTCGTGCTATTTCATGAAATAAAACAATGTTTCATGTGTTGGATTCAGGACCAGCTGTAAACAATTGGTTCTTGTTTGATATTTGTTCAATTGCTCGATCAATGTGGCGTCCCGATTCGCTTCATAGTAATTGAATACGTGTAAACCATCTTATATTATTCTCTGTTTATTCTGAACAGCTCGATTGAAGTTTATATGTATTTTCTACATAGAAATTCCCATTGACCTTGTGCATACATTAAGCTGCCCCTACGTAAGTTAAGATACTTAATAATTTACGAAGGGAGTGAAAGTATTTTTGACAAAACAACAGCAGGCGAACGCCCTTTCGTAAGCGTCCATTGTTTACACGGCTACTACGAGCTTGGCAAGGCGCCCGTAAACTGTGAAACTTTATAATGTGACATTATTCGAGCAGTGTACACTCCAGCGTTCG
This sequence comes from Croniades pieria auraria, assembly GCA_018248815.1. Classification (NCBI taxonomy): domain Eukaryota; kingdom Metazoa; phylum Arthropoda; class Insecta; order Lepidoptera; family Hesperiidae; genus Croniades; species Croniades pieria. The sequence continues at coordinate 914 of DWJK01006713.1, read as the reverse complement.
ACTGACGCGTTTAATTGACACGCTCGTTTGTATGACCTTTGGATAATGACGTAATTTCCGTAAGGTCTTTAATATTACAGTTATGTTAAATAGACGACCACGTACACCTCAGCCCTCCGTGGTTTATTAAACAGATGGTATTTCTTACATCAGTGTGACCACACTATTGCCTATATAGCAATACCATGGGATTTAACAGTAATATATTATTTAAGGTGTTGCGATATCCCTCATATATTCACTTTCCTTATTAACCCTGAATTGTAATTTATAAGAAAAAGTCGCATTATCCTTGATTGTTTAATATTCACGATTTATATTCATTTTGCTAATCGAATAATCGCTTTATCAAAAGGGGCTGTGTCCCCGAGATAATAATAGTTTTCTGTGTTACTCGGTTTTATTGTAATTTACGTTTTGTCAGTTATAATATTTAAGAAAGTAACATCACGCCTCTAATCCCCGAACGGGTTGGCAGAGGAGTGTAGTACACCCCCACATTTCAGCAGTTACGTTTAAGTCCCATGGAATAGATGGTGAGCCTATTGCCATACAGCGGGCACAGGTCCAGATTATATAAATATACTGGGTATAATATTATCAATATATTATACTGCGTATAAATATACTGGATATAATATGCAGTATCACGCAGTGATAGCCTAGTGGTTAAGAATTCAGCCTCTCACTCCGGGCTTGCTGGGTTCAAATCCATGACGCGCACCCTTTGTAAAAGTGCGTTTTAAGTTTAAATATCACTTACGACGATGAAGGAGAACATCGTGAGGAAACCTGCACACTTTATAATTTACAAAATAAAAAAAATTCTGAAGTCTGCCAACCCGCACTTGGCCAGCGCGGCAGACTATGACCTTAACCCTCTCATTATGAGAGGAGACCCATATTCCAACAGT
>DWJK01006712.1:0-10298 GCA_018248815.1 Croniades pieria auraria | reverse complement strand
GTTGTTATCCTCCAAATCCTGTAAACAATGTACCCTGAATACAGTCATCAGTCACAATAAATGGAGTGCATAAAGAAAGCTACTGAGCTTCCCATAAGTAACACGCAATATCAATAAACTATGGCTCACATTTACTTTTAAATGGCACGTCTGGTACAATGTATCATGAACGTAGAAGAGGTTCCCACTTCTGACTGTCCGTTTAAGTTGTGAATGCAGAAATTCGTTGCTACTGACGTCATATAGAATGAACTAACTGTCTATACATCTACAAGGTATATAACAAGTTTCATGCGGGATATTAAATATGTGGTGCATGCAGAACTGTATCAATAAAGAGTAATAGAATCGTCCTACTAAATTGGGTACAGCCACAGTTATAACATCCAACATAATTATAATTCGCCACTTAAATATTTAATTAGGAGGTTAATATCTAAACTTACAGTGGGATCGCAATCTGCGCAGTGCCACGAGTAGCCTCGCTTCTTCGGGTTCTTGTTCAGCGGCGGCTCCAAGCACTTGAAGTGGTATACCTTCGAGCACTCATCACATCTACACAGAATGTACTGATTAAGTCAACTCCCGCACCAACTCAATTCCAACTAGACGTTCTTAGAAATCAAATTTCGCAACGAGGGAAGCAGTCGATAGGTGAATTAGCAAAAGTATCAGTCACATTTTGCCATTTTACCACTTCTCGACACTAAAAATAATATCGAACGAAGTTCTTTATATCAGCCGCATGTTCCTCCTAGTTTTCTTTAAAAAAATAACATTTCATACCATTGGTTTACGAAACCAAGCAAGACGAACAAGTCGATTTGGATTGATAACCTCTAATTAGACTACATTCATGCAACCTATTGTAGAGCGTAAACGAGTTCACATATCACCGTTGACAACGTGAGTCATGCCTCATCTACATATTAATACGTGAAACAAAAACTTTGTACCCCTTTTAAGGACAATCGCGCGGACGGAGGAGTATGAAATTAGGCGCACTCCTAGTTTACATAGGGAAGGAGTGCACAATGCTAACATGCACGTGTAATATATATCACCAGTGCCTTCAATCGATCTACATCAACCACTTATTAGTCACATCGAGGAAATATTTATATAAGCGTAGTCGTCGATATCAGAAGCCGGACAACGCTCGAAGTTCGATCGCTAGCGGGCCAGCGGGACACAGCACCTGACGAGGCGGGCGGCGTCGCCGGCGCGCGCGCAGGCGTGGCAGCGCGCGGGCGCGGCGGGCGCGGCGCGCGCGGGCAGCGCGCACACGCTGTGGCGCACGGCGCGCGCGCGGATGCGCTGCGCGGCGCCGCACATGCAAAGGAATTACCGCAACCGGACACTATTGGAACTCGCTCGTCTACCGTCGTCGTGGCTTATTCTATTTAGGACTTCGGTATCTCTTGCCGTTTTATTTGCGGTTCTGAACACGGTATTACGTTACGAAAACTCGGCCCGCACGTGTATTGTGGAGTGACGTCGTTTTCGATCGTGTTTCGTCTCGGGCTGTCGAAACGTTAATGCGTCGTCTCCTCGAACGAATTGAGCGTTTTACCTTTGGCTTCGTCCATGTCGGTGGAGGTAACTCGGGCAAATCCTTGAGCCGCGTGGGTAAAAATATGTAGATACGTTAAATATAAGTATTTTTAACGAATTATTTTTAAACATGGTTAATCAAATAATATGGAAGTTATATCTAATATGATTAACGTTATGTGTACAAATGTTATTTGTCTGGAATATCAATTATTGCGAGAGTCACAAATTTGTAAGATAAATTGGCAAGATAAGCCACACTTCAGACTTATTTATAAGGTTATCTACTTATTTACGTTCATTACATAATTATTGGTAAGATTATTCTCTAAATAACAAATATAAAAAGTGTACATAATAAATACAGACTAAATATATTTAGCTATTATTGTAACAATGCAGTTGCAATTTGAACTGTAACAAATTAAACAAATGTAACAATACAATCTAATTATATTATGAGACAAATAACATGAAATAAATTAAACCCTTTGTATTACCCGTTCATCATAATAATATTAACGACGAAGACCTATTACAATATAGACACAAAACATTAATTTATTTACTGGCATATTGGTAATAAACATGACTGTTTCAAAACTTACAGTTGCAGAACTAGAAGTTGATGTTGACGCCACTGGTAGCGGTTCGGGCGCCGGGGGGATTATCTGCCGCGGTGGAGATTTCACCGGTTCATGTTCCACTTGCTACAATAAGGGGAATTCCATGAAAAAACCATGATCACATGATCTGAATAATACTTGAAAGGACTTCCTTATATAAATGAACTTGTATTAACAATATCCTACTTTATCATGCAGAATAGCTACATGTGTACTTTCTAAAAACTTAAATTTGACTGTAGTCGAAACAAATCAATACCATTACATATACAAATACTGAAATAATTACCTTTGACATTTTCTTCATCACAGCAGGCGGGGGACCATCATTGCTGTCCGTGGGAACGTAGAACATTTGAGTGTCCAACGAGCCATCTGGCTTCGGAATAGGCTTAATCTACAAAATAAATATTAATCATTTATGAAACTATATGAAACATAATGAATATAAAGATCTGTGTATGATATACTTTTCAAGAAAATAACGTAATCTATTTTTGTATTTCGTATACATATAAATAATGTTATCCGAAAAAAAACTTACTAACGAAAGAAAATGCCATATTTATCCGATGTCACTAAGATATGGTATGTTCAGTTTATCTAAAGTTTATAAATTCCACAAAATAAATTGTTACCTTAATAGTTATTCGAGGGTGAGGCGGCTCTGGATTCTCCATATCTTGCGTCTTCTTCTTTCTCTTGTGCTTATGTGATTTAGAAGGAGATCGCAACAAGTCAGGCGAATATCTAGAGCGATGCTTCTCCTTTCTCCGTTTCCTATTCGCTTTGTACGTAGCAATATCTGAAGATAGATTCGCTAATGTGTTCTCAATGGAACTCTCTATCGTCTTACTGTCCCTCTCTTTCGTATCGTTCAGAAGAGCCGAGAACGACAAATTTTGAGCATAAGTATCGTCTTTTTTTGGCGGCACAACATTGTTGGAATCAGTCGAGTTTTCATTCTGAGAGTCGTACGGGCTGTCCGCCACGATAGGCGTTATGGACATCAGCGGAGTATTCGTGAGTATCGGCGAGGTGAAGCTACGTCTGTGGGGCTTCTTGGACAACTCCATCGGGACCGGAGTAGAAGCGTGATCCTTCTTCGATTTCGCTCTCCTCTCCTTTTTCATCTTGACATCCGCACCGTCGTTGCCGTCGCTGCTGAACTCGAACGGCTTAATGGTCACCTTAATCGGCGAGACGTTTTCCGACGTCACGGTGGTGTCCAGCTTCAGCTTGCCGTCTCTCCTGCTCTTGGGCTTGTGCGGCGGCGAGGGCGGCGAGGGCGGCGAGGGCCGCGAGGGCCGCGAGGGCCGCGCGGCGCCGCACGCGACGGCGCCGTCCTTGCTGTAGCGGATGCGCGAGCGCCGCGGCACCTTCTGCTCCAGCACCTCCGGCTCCGAGTCTGAAGTCTTGTCACATTCCGAACATTGCCTGCGGACCACACGCGAAGCGTACAGTTGTCTCTCCGTCTCTAGGAGCTAGGTTGGCAATTAATTATGACTCATAATAAATGTGCATGATCAGAACGAGCTCGGGCGACTTTGTAAATTTCGGATTCTAAAACTACATTACACTTCGGGGCGCATGCCTTTCGTTACTCGAAAACTTGCGATGAGCCTATCTAAATGCCTATGCTCTCGCCGATGCTCGACTTCGCCGATCTCTCGCAATCCGCAACCGCATCGGTCACATCGTAAAAAACACCGGTGCGAGGACAGCCCAGCCCGAGCGAAGGAACTAATAAAATATAAAACGCACGTCGCTACTATAATAGGCACACAAAGACGAGAGCGGCGATTACCATCCGTAGAGCTTGCTCTTCTTGGGCGGGCGCTGCAGCGGCGGGTTGAGGCAGTGCAGGTGGTAGTGCTGGCGGCACGTGTCGCAGGCCGCCATGAGGTGCCGCTCGCTGCGGCGGCCGCACGCGGCGCACGCGCCCGCTGCGACAGCGCACACCGAGCTCACGGAGCGGCCTGCGGCGGGCCGCCGCGGCTCCGACTCTCAACAATACGCGCCGAATCAAATGGCTAATATTTTTTCGTAACGACATGGGGTGTTCGGCGTTATGTATGTATTACCGAAATTCTTAGCCGTCGATGATCCAAAAAGGAGTGCTTAGAAAGGAGACGCGTTCCGGCTGATAAACTTCTATCTTATAGCTAAATTCGTGGTACCCGTGTAAATTGCGCCTTAAAAATCAACCTGATATGAATTTAACAGTAGTACGGTACCGATAATTTCAAGAGTATCGATGCTCTTGAAACATAAACGAGAATCAAAAATTGTACAACTGCGAATTTTATCCATTTTAGAAGTAAAACGATTCTTAAAATTGAGTCATTCGAAAAGGCAATATTATCACAGACAAAAGTACAAGAATCGCACTGACCTTCCAATGAAGTAGACAAAACTTTTCCTTGGCGTGCGTCCGGGTTGTCGCTAAGAGGAAAACCAACGCCCATCTTAAGTGCGGCCGCGGTGGGCACAGACATACACCTGCTGGTCCACTTATACATACAGTTTGAAACTTTCAAAGTTTTCAACATTTTAATGGCATTTGCTCATGCAGTCCAATTTATGACATGCAATCAGATCACGCTATAATATTTTGCAACAAACCATTAAACACACATGTTTTAATTTCAACAAACTCGAAATACGAATATTAACTTTTTATGTATGTTCAACTGAAGTTAGTTTTGTATAAAAATATACTTTATTGTAATATATCAATAATCATATAAAGCGATAAGTTGCAGTGTAAATATTACGTTAAATCATACTCACGTAACTAGTCTGCCGGTCTAAGATCATTATGCCATTATAATATATACATATTTCAAAAGTTATACCCTATACCAATAAAAATAGGGTCCCAACACCAGTATGAATAAGTTCAGCTATTTGGCCTAGCAAATACTTAGGTATATCAATATATGATTTGATATAATAATATGGCAACAATAAAGTAAACCACTGCGACATATTTAAGAATGCACTAGTTATTTAAAATCCAGTAGAGTAAATCATAGTGTTCTAAGTACATGCCAGGCCAAAGTATATATGGTATACATATATAAATATAAAATATATCTTACGTAAATATTACTTAAATATCTTTTTATATTTTAATATCAAACACATTACATACCGCTTCTGCAACTGCTGTGGAGTGACTTTAGGCGTGGAGCGAGGTATGATAGCTGGTACGAGAGGTTTCTCTTCCATGATTGGTGGCATGGTCTTATTAGGACACAAAGCTATTATAACATTGTATATTTTCTGGAGGGCTTGCCTCGTCGAAGTCATTTGTGCTAAGGCGTCTGTATTTTCTTTAGATGCCTGGAAAAAATATCGTTCAATGTATTGACATATTTATATAGTTATTATTATTACCTAAATAACAAAAAATAATATAACGTCGTATACTTTACCAACTATTAGCAAATCGAGTAATTTACGTTTAGTATGATACAACAACGTAAGTCGAGCGTGAAGTACCATTTATTCGTATTTAAATCTCTATGTGTGTTTAGCATATTTACCTCATCATAATCAGTCCTAAGCTTCTCATCGCCCGCTAAATACTTCTCATTTTCCTTTGTCAATCGTTCGAGAGATTTTCTCAGTGAAGTAACGCGAGAGTTTCTCTCGAGGTAGTAGCCAACGAACTCGACGGAGAAGGCCGGCGGCACGTGCCAGCGACGGGACACGTCTCGCAGTGCTGCCATCTACGTGACAAATAAAAATTTTCAATTGATTAATGAACATTTGGGTTCCATTTTGGATTTGAGATTTTCCAGCTTCAATGATAAATACATGGAGCGGTACTTCACGTATTTTCGGTTCCGATTGTTAGTAAAAACTTATCTCTTAATGTCCAATCCATCCATTCATTAAAATTTCCAAATTTAACAATGAATATTTAGTTAATGCACCGAAGCACAAAATAACTAACGAAAATTATCATTTCATAATCGGAATCGTTTTGTTTATTTTTTATGACCTTCTTAATTATTACACGACTAATTACAAGTACAAGTAGGTACAAGTACAATATTCATAACTGATTCTTACATTCACTCATTTTTTTTAAGCATACTAAAATCTGTATTGCTATTAAATCTTACCTGAGCATCTTGAAACTCCAAGGCATGTGTGTCGATGCCCATACATTCCGCCTTGTGCTGAAACTTTCTCATGGCCGACGCGCTGCTGTACAACATTCGCGCCATTTTCTGTGTCGGCACTGTGGCACAATATAATTGTAATTCCCGAAAGGGTAGGGAAAGGATTGCGATACACTCCCAAGTTTCAACAGTTAAATTGAGATCCCACAATGGAATAGGTGCTGACTCTACTACCGTACACCGGGTACAAATCGGTCCAAAAACTTCGAACCAGTGACTGAGTCTGGATCTAGATCTAGAAATTTTTAGTAGTGACTGGAAATTTCTACTAGAAAACCCAAGTTGAAAATATTCAATAGTAACGTTTTAAATTTACTTATTTAACTCAAAAATGAGACAAAATGTCTTTGTTAATGGCTTTGTTGATTAGACACATCATATAAAATTGATCATCGTCTTCTACCACCAAAATTATTATCTCCCAATATTCTCAATAATAAAACCAGGTAACCTACCCCAGGGAGGGTTCCTGTTTTCTTTCTGCTGTGCGTACTTTTTCCTGTATCGCACCAGTTTCCGTTGTATTCGAAGCTCTTCTGCTGTTCCTATTTTTTGAACCAACTCTTCTCTCCTAAAAATCACAAAATTAACTACTATCACACGAGGCATGCTAAGCCCAAGTCCCTAAATCTATTGCCTGATTTTAGATGTTAGCAATGAAAGTTATTGACAGCTGTATGTATTTTATTTCACTATGAAAATCCCTTACAATCTGAAACTCCGTCAGGGCTACGACCACCATGTACGAATTAACACACACGCACGCACGCATACACACAAGCACACACGCAGGCACGCAGGCACTCTCACACTCACACGCACAGACAAACGCACAGGCAAACGCACAGGCAAACGCACAGGCACACGCACAGGCACACGCACAGCCACACGCACAGGCATACGCACAGCCACACGCACAGCCACACGCACAGGCACACGCCCAGGCACACGCAGAGGCACACGCACATGTACGCACACGCACATGCACGCACATGCACATGCACGCACACGCATATGCACGCACACGCACACGGACGCACACGCATATGCACGCACACACACATGGACGCATAGGCACATGCACGCACACGCGCATGCGCACGTGTGAGTGCGCTTGCACACACAAACACACACACATACATATATGTATATATGCGTGTGTGTGTAAGAGACTAAGATGCAAGTCAAACCAACAATCGTTTAAAAAAATAATAATCGACTCATTTATCATTCCACTATTGGAATATGGGTCTGCTCTCATATTGAAAGGATTAAGGCCATAGTCTGCCACGCTGGCCAACTGCGGGTTGGCACATTTCACACACCTCAATTTTTTTTTTTATAAATACTAAGTAGTGCAGATTTCCTCACGATGTTTTCCTTCACCGTTAGCAAGGGATATTTAAGCTTAAAACTTGTGAAGAGGTGCGCGCGCCATGGATCTAAACCCCGCTTCCCCGGAGTGAGAGGCTGAATTCTTAACCACTAGGCTATCACTGCTACCTTTTTTCAGTCCTCAGCTGTAAAGCCAGCCAGTTCCTTTTACGTTTCTTCACGAGTGCTTTATCAGAGTGCAATCTACAGTGAGCGTAAAACGGGTCTGCTTGTTCCACTTCCTCTGAATGCGCCTCGGCTAACAAACCTTCGCGCTGACCACTGCAATATTGAAATGAATACATGTAACAAATCGATAAATCAACCGACAGCACATATTCTGTACACTTTGTATGGTATATTCATATTTTTAATCCCTCATGAATATATCTGCACAGAAAATTTTACTATTAATAATTCGATGCAATTATATTGCTATGTAAAATATACCAAGTTCTTTGAATAATTTGTACAGAAAAATAGGTAAATTAGATTAATGTTAAAATAAACCTTTCATTTAATTATTACTATTACTACTTAATCTTATCAAGTCCAACCATCAAGAGTAGGCAGATATTTAACACTTTAAATGATAGGTATAATATAATTTATAATATTGCATAAAGTGTATTTCACACCAAGTGACGTGAAAGAAAGTCTTGCAGAGTCCAGCATCGCAGCCAACACACACACCAGTACGGGCAAGTGTTGTATCTTCACATAAGGCACAAGATCTGGCCCCCCAACGGGAATAGGCCATCTCAAACAGTGTGACCCCCGATAATTTCTCCACCTGATGACATATACAGCTAATGAATATAATCTAATGCTAATGAGTATAAGTTTTGATTAGCGTCACTTTTCAAATACCAATTTGTATTGGATAATTTATCTGAAAGGGCCATCTATGGAAACAATAACTGTTGTTAACAATTAACAATGTTCATTTGGAAAAATAAGTTTTAGTCTTGCAACTGTGAAATGTAAATGTGAAAATGTTTGTTGAAATGAAAAGGCCTATTGCCATAATTGATATAATTGTAAAATAGTAACTTTAATCACACTTTTTCATAATTGACTAGTGTCTTGAGCATTAAAAACAGAAGGATTAACCTTTTGTTTGTAGCCATTAAATAGCTGGCAATTATTTAACTCAGTTCAGTAATAAATCTCTGTTACAGTTGATAACTGTCAGAATAGCAAGTGAATAGTCTAAACAATTTAAAAAACATATTTAAAAACACCAAAAATTACCTCTGAAAATGCAACGCCAGGCACATAAAGAGCACAAACCAGGTGCACCCAGGCACCAACTTCTGTCTCCTTAAATATACCACCTGAAAAAAATAAGAATTAAACTTAACATGAACATCTCTGAAGCAAATCTTTCCTAAGCTCCTTATCCAAACAGGATTTAATCATTTTTTTGTAATAATAAGCTGGAGACCCGTTGCCTCTGGACATATAAATGAAAATAACTTAAGAAAAAGTATGAAGATGACATTAATGACAAAAATGTACATTTTTTCTTACCTTTATTAGGACATAGTTCACAATTGGGATCACTGACTCCGGCCTTACAGGCTTCACAGAACCAAGGTTCAGTGGATGCCGAACTGATTGTGCTCGACTCACTGGTGACATCAGACACACCATAGCAACCTGGTAACAGAAATCCTATTCAATAAAAACCCTTTTTGTTACTTAAATAGAAATTTAATTATTTTGCTAATTTCATAGGCGAAGGAGTGTAGTACACTTCCACATTTCATCAGTTATGCTTAGGTCCCATGGAATAGGTAGCGATCCTATTGCCATACACAGGCACAGTTTTAGACTCAGAGTCACTACTAAAAATTATAAATTAATCATAATTCTAAATTCTAAATTAGAAAAATCCAATAGTACCCAGTGCGGAATTTGAATCCAACACCTCTCGATTGGCAGTCGCACTTGCAACCACGCGGCAACGAGGCAGTCAACAGAGACAACAAATTTATAAAATGGTTTATTTCCATAATATTGTTTAATTATTATTACAAACAAGTTATTGCTTAACCTTCATGTACTGTGACACCACAGCCATCACATTCCACTATTTCATTGAAGTCATCACTTCTAGAACCCAGGCAACCAGCACAGATCATTACAGAAGCTAATTCACCTGGAAACTGTAAAAAATGGATTTTGTGAGTACTTATACAACCACTACAATTATGAAAAAAAAATATGTACTACTACTAACTACTAATAATACTGATAAAACGACTTTAGAATAATTTTAAATCTTATTAATCATTGATGGTTAAAGTCTCTAATATAAGACCATCCAAAATATTTAAAAATATATGGAATAGTGTAGATAATTGTGCTAATATTGTTAATGAAACTTATTATTTAATGTCAGTATTTACCCAATCACCAAGTCAAATACTTAGGCCGCTTTAGAGATCAACCCTGGGATATTTATTACATTGGTGATTAAGAGTACTCAAATGTATCATCATCGTCATCGCCAGCCCATTTCAATCCACTGTTGGACATAAAC
>DWJK01006711.1:0-10298 GCA_018248815.1 Croniades pieria auraria | reverse complement strand
CCAACGTGTACCCGCGACTGTGACCAAGTCATCCGTCCATCTCGCGGGAGGCCGTCCTACGCCTCGTCTACCGGTCCATGGTCTCCATTCGAGAACCTTTCGGCCCCAGCGGCCATCTGTTCTTCTTGCTAACATAACATACAACGTAAAAATAATTCATTCGGTGATTATTTCATTAATGCTATTATTATTTCATTTTCACGACTGGTCTTTTACAGGGCAGGTATCTACTCACTGACCTGCCTTGCTTCTCCTCCTACATTATTCACTCTCTTCTCGTCAGTCAATATCTAGACTCTTTGGTCAAGATGGGAGGGAGACCTTTGGCCTCTTCCGCATCTGCACGCACGCATGCACGCACGCAATACATACACACACGTATACATATATAAAAAGAGCTACCCATATATTTGATTCCTCGAAAGAGCTACTCATATATTTGGTCTAGTTAGTCTACTACTGGGTTCGTTCGATTCCCGTATTAGGCAAAGATTATTGGGTTTTTCTAAATTGAAATTACCAGTAGCAAGGAGTCTGGATTTGTAGCCAGTGCATGTAAATAGTTGTCCCTTATTATAAAAGATGTAATTCATAACTGGTAAAAAGTGGGAGCATTACATTCTTAGGTTTAATAATTAAAATCAGATGATAATTTTGTGTAAGGTATGTGTCTTGTTATCAGTAACTGTACTACTATTAAATGTTTCGTTCGTGAATACACATGATTAAATCTGTACCGGCTTAACTCACGTACGTTTTTCGGAGTGGCCCGACTAGTTTTGGACCTGTACGAGGTCCTTCCTCATGAGCTCCCGCCGCTTGCAGCGAGGTCTATTGAATGTTAGCTTGTTAGTTGTTAATTTGAACATCTGCATTGAATGTTAGCGCCTTCTAATTCAATATCACACAATTCATTTATATATGTTAAGAACAGCGAAGGGCCCAGGGTGCTTCCTTGGGAAACCCCATATGCAATAGAAGACTTCTCGCTTATACAATTGTTGACTTTGAGGCACTGTTCTCTATTGGTAAGGTAGTCCTCAAACCACTGCAAGGCAGTTCCTCTGATACCAATATTTTCCAAACGACTAAGTAAAACAGGAAATGAAACTGTGTCAAAGGCATTTTGTAAGTCCAGAAATACTCCGACACGCTTCTCATCATTCTCAATGTACGTACAGATATTGTATGTCGACTGTAGAACGGCATCTTCTGTCGATTTGGAGGAACGAAACCCAAATTGCCTATTACTAAGGAGCCCTTTTTCTTCCAAGTACCTAGTAAGACTTTTATTAGTCGTTTTTGCTATGACTTTAGAAATAGTATTAAGTAAAGATATTGGCCTACAATTGGTTATAAGATTTTTATCTCCTGTTTTATATATATATTGGACATACAATTGCACTTTTGTAAATATTTGGAAATCGGCCATGCTCGAACCTTAGATTTATCGGTTGAGCAAGAGGTTGAGACAAAACAGGAGCATTCTTTTTCATCATTTTTGATGAAATTTTATCAATTACCGGTGCGCTGTTCATATTTAGACTAGAAATTATTTGGGCGATTTCTCTGTGGGCAGTAAAATGTAACGTCATAGATTGCAACGGAACATCATACCTTCGTGGGTTCCTTGAGAGATCATTAACCTTAACATTTTGCCTCTTAAGCGTTGCATGAGCTACGAGTAGGTTAGCACCGACAGATGTAAAGAAGTTGTTAACATGATTAAGAGATTCTATAGGATTAGGTTTTATTTTTAATAATGCATCAGACGATGGTTCATTTTGCTGTATGTTACGCAATTCTTTTATTGTATTCCACGTCTCTTTAAGATTACCCCGGTACTTTATAAGTTGTTCTTTGTAGTAATTTTTCTTTAAAGCTTTAATGAGTTTATTTAAGGCATTACGGAATTTAATGTAGGTAGATCTGAGCTAATACTTGTCAACGTTCATCTTGAATCTATTAAACAGTATACGACATTTTCTAATAGATCTCACTACACCTATTGTAAGCCACGGTTTAAGTGGTAGTACACGTTTGGGTATCTTATTTACCACAGTGTTGAGAGCAATAGCTTCGGAAATTGTTCTATCGATTATTTCTGCCGCCTTATTTACATCTGTAATTTTACTGAGTAGCTACTCGTAAGTAATGTTTGAGGCCGATAAAATCTAATCTTGCCGCGTATTGTGGCGAAAGACTCAATTTAGAAACCTGATAGTGCAGACACCATAGGATGGGAGAGTGATCAGTGAGTTCAACAAAAATGTACTTTTGTACCTTCCTTCCGGTCTTGACCATAAAATGGTCAAGACACTGTGTAAGTCTAGTAGGACAGGTAATTTCCGGTCTAAGGCCATAGGTTGCAAGCAGGTGAAGGTACATTTGATGTGGGTTGGTTGATATTCTCTCACAATATATTTAAATTGACGTCTCCGGTAAGTATGACATTATTTTTGGTGATGGTTTTAATAAGTATTTGTTCGAGAGAGTTAATGTACTTGATAAGGTTTTTAAAGCTTGGTGGTTGGTAAGTACATATAATGGAATATTCATCTTTGATTTCAATAGCAATACAATTACCCTCCGAGCATTCCGGTTCATATGTACTAACTTCAAGATCATTACGGACGTATGCAACCACCCCGTCATTTTGATTTAGGCTGACTTTTGTTTGAAATATTTTATGGTTGTTAATAATAGGTAGATTATAATTGTTTTTAGTCCAACACTTAGCAAGTACTATAATATCGATATGGGTATTAAATTTTTACTGAAAAGCCATAAGTAGATCGAAGTTACAATTTACTCTGCGTATCTACATATATTCACACTAAGCACTAAAAATATACCTCGGTGTGGTATAACATCAAAGCATATTGATGGATCAGTTAAATTAGTGCATCTTATTCCTCCGGCATTGCCCATATCCTCCATAACACAATATGTGGGTTTAGGGTTGAATTTTAGTCGACATTTTGATCCAGATATCTTTCTTAATCACATTAAACATAATTATGTAATTGTCTAGTCTTACGTAATTTTCGCAAAAACGGCGTGAAGCAAGTTATGTAAGTTGTGTTCGGTGTATATTGTATGTAAATTTGTATGTGTGTTTGTACTTTCTTTAGATCGTTGCGCGACATTTTGAGACAGTGTATCGACATGCTCATGTTCCCGCTCTCGCGTCAATTCCAGTTCTGAATTGCACTGTTGTACGTGCGCGAGTTTAATTTAATTTAATTTAATTTAATTTAATTTAATTTAACTTGTAATTTAGCGCCGGATGATGGCGGATTTCTTGACGTTTGTGGCATTGTCTTTCGTCTCAATGTAAAAAAATAAAGTGCAAGTACTAGGGTCAGTGTAATCTGGGCACTATGGAGAATTTTGTACATAAATCTTTAGGGCAGAGTGTAACAAGATCCCTAATAGCAGTCTTGTAGTTGAGTTAGTTCCGAGGGGTCAATGTTTCTGGTTTTTAGACTACAACCACCAACATTTATTTCAACGTCCAGTCAACCAAGGTCTATCTAGTATGGTAACTAGCAATGTTACTCACACAAATATATTTCTTGGGTGTAAAGAATCCGCTGCAGAGCAACACAATAATGCACTGCGTAGCTGTGTGCGTATGCACGGTGCAGGTAAACATATTTTGAATCATACACTCTTAGTAACTCACACGCTTGATTTTATTTCTTAATTTCTTTTTAAATAACCAAGAAAAGTTTTGCGCAAAATAACTTGTGACACGTCTGCTCAGTTCAGAGGTACGGGGGAAGGGAAATGTGGTACAAATGTAAATCTATAAATGTTATTGTCCTCTAATCGCTTGTTTTTGATAAACAAGTCGTTTAATTACCCTAATAATTCAAATTTTAATCCTAGAAATATTGTAACTATACAGACAATTTGTCAGTACTTGCATAGCTCCGGTGTTGTAATGGTAGCACAAATGGTAGCACATTCAGACTTTCTCTAACTTTGTCTGAATGGTGGTGGTTCGGTCCCACCCGGTGGGACACTGAAATAAGTCGTTGAACCTTTTCTCTAATTATTTGATCTTATTTTATTACACGTACTTAACAATTTACTATTAAATTGTAGTTGGATTAAAACAATTTTTAGCAAATTTCTGAGTATTGTACTAGAAGTATTGTGAAACTGATATGTGGGATGTATATAAAATTTATACAGCACTATGTACAAGCAATATAATGTAATTTAATACTACATTATTTTTACTTTTCATTTCACTAATATTTTAAACTGACGTCGCTGGACTACTATGTTTAAAAGCTTTGCATGGATTATTATTGTCTAAAAAATTATTCAACTATTGTTTCTTTGCGATTTCATTGCTTGATTTACAGAATTTCGTTACGTAGCGACATCTATTCAGCCCTTGATGAAACCGGGACTACGTGGCAGCTCAACAGATGGCGGTATGTTGCCAAGTTTCGGTTTGAAACTTGGAAGGTATGTCAAGGTCTCTTTACAACATTAATGGTTTATCGATGTCTTTTCAGCTATACAGATGGCGTTAGCTGATATTTAGAAAAACGTAACATCACGTCCGTAATCCCCTGAGGGGTAGGTAGAGTATTGTAGTATACTCCCACGTTTCACCAGTTAAGTTATTTAGGAGAATATTTAACAGGTAATATATAAAAAGTCTTTGCTGGGAGCACAAACATAAGAAGCGTTTCACGTGATGCCGACAAAAAAAAGAATTGTTAAATAAAAAGACCATAAAAACGTGCTGCCTGTACTAAATCTTGAATTAAAATTGTTTCTTGGATTTGGAAAATATAAAAATGAACTTAAAATATTGGATTTTATTCTTATAAAAGTTTATTAATAGGAGAATGATAAAATAAAAATAATAAGTATTAAAAGTTGATCTTTACATGTGAATACATGAAATCTCTAGTTTCTCGTTATTTAGCGGCGGAGTTTGATGAAACATTGGACACAGAAATCGTTTAATCGGAAAGTTTGTCAACTTCTTTGGTTTTATTATTAGCTACCAAACGCCTATACGCATTGAGCTATGTCCTCAAAACATTGCTGATATACACGTCGAATTCCGCTATAGCGACGTTCCTTGTTCACAAGTTGCTGCTGTAACCGTACCTGTCTCGGTCTTGCAACATTTACATTGATGTCAGTATTTGATGCTTGAAAATTATTCGATATCTGGTTCAAAAATTCAACAATTGAGGAATTTTTAATAGTGAAAACTTTGATAGAGAATTAGAGTATGCAGAATAGCCGTATTCAACAGCAAATCTATTGCTCATTTTATGCCATTTGACTGACCTTTTTAGCGGTGATGGATATGACGAAATTTGATCCGACAAATGGTCGGGCTCTTAGCTCTATTGTAATTAAGCACGATTTTCGGTTCGGAGATTTATTTATCTTACTTATAAATAGTCCAGAAACAGATTTTTTGTTTTGTTCACAAGACCAACACTTTGTGCTTGTGTCCCCATCTCATGACGTTAATAGGGTCAGCACTTTCCTTGTTTATATATTGCTCCTTTTTTAATTTTGCGGTGGCTACTTCCTTAGAAAGTGTTTCCAATTTTTCTTAACGTGGCTACTTGACGAGTTCCCTTGTACAGGAGTAATCTGGATATTCCCACACTCATGTAGTAGGTACTCGTCAGTTTAGAAGGTATAACCTTTATTTCAAAGGTCCTTGCATAACGTTATAACTACATTGGTAGTATGTACTACGGTTGATTTGGTCATTCTGTTTTTCATTATATTCATTTTATCTATATCCCTACTACGATTTACTGTATTTTCGTAATACTGACCATTACGCCAGCGCACGCATACTTATAAAACAATTCGGTGGACCTTTTTTGTCTATTTTACATTAAAAATTTAATATTTAAGGCTATGTAACATATGCAGCATCATATTAGGAAGCCTAAGCATTTCTCATGAATCTGACCACAATACACAACAATAATTTTTCAAATCCGGCTGGTAGTTTTAAAGATAAACACGAACAAACAATACTTTCGAAGCCGCAATGTCCATTAAACTAAGACGAGCAATGTACATCGAAGCGCTGGACATTCGATGGTCAACGTCGACCAGCCGAGGCAGCTCGTTATTGTATCGTATGATGATTCGTCTGCGGCGACGTGTATCGTCGAGCAATCAATCGGTTGTCACTGGACTCTGGTCACTAACAACCGTTAAAATCGCATTTTTTTGGGTATTAAATTTTATTCCCATTCGTGCTTAACTTGCGCAACTAGACTCGCTACCCCTTGCAATGTATTCAAATCCTTCTATATTTCGCATCGCTTTCAGTTTCAAGTCTACATTATAATTGTATTTAAATTTACGAATTACATAAATTCTTTAAGTAGTGCGTTGTGTTCAAATTAATTCAAAAACTTCGTGTGGCGCTATAACTGGCCATCACAAAGACACTTTCAGCATAATTATATAAAATAGTATATTAATATTGTGTGATTGAGATAGAGAAATAAAATTATAATTTCTTTCTAAAAAGTTCCTACTGTCTCGTTGGTTGCAAATGCAATTATCGACGATAGGTCATGGATTTGATTCCGGGCCGACTACTATTGGATTTTTCTGGCTTAACATTTTTAGTAGTGCTTAGAAAAAGGCTCACCACCGATTCCAGAGTAGAACGTAAAAGTGTCTGGTGAAACTTGGGAGCGTACTGCACGCTGCTACTTACCTCTTCGAGGATTACAGGCGTGGCATTATTTTATGTTTAACGGAATTTTATGCTCGGTCGTTGTAGGTTACTTTTGTTATTACGTTCTTTTGTTTTACAATCACGCGTAGATTATTCTTAGTTCTCACGACCAGAGAAGTGTTAACGAAATGGGAAAAAATAATATCGGATCACTGTATAAAGCGACATCTATGCAAAGCTTATGTTACTAAATAACCACTGGGACGACCTACACGTAAATAGTTGCCGCAACATGTCCATAGATGTCACTATACATGTACAGGAAATGCTATATCAAGGAAAATTATTAAAAACTTTTTTGAATATTTGTTACTAATGCCTTGCGTGGTTTTTTAGTACTATTATTATTTCTTATAACGTAGTTTTTATATTAGTGTTTAAAATATAAACCATAGTAATGTAGTGCTTATAATTTTTCCCTGCGAATAAATCAGACGAAGTACAAGATGAACAGAAATATGCAATAATGCTTAGGTAGAAAAACGTTTCACTTCACCGAGCAGGAGGGCGTCCTACGATGTTTGCCAAGAAGTGGCCTCCACTTCAGAACACGTCCACTTCAACGGTTACAGTTCTGCAACACTTATGACCAGTCCATTGCCGCTTCAGTTTCCTAATCCTTTTGGCTATATCTAAATATATATAAAACTTTCGCTGTTAACTGGTTCGTGAGCATATCATTAAATTATGTAGCCGCTTAAATTGCTTATGTTTTATCGGAATAGCCCTCTTTAGAAATATCTCTATACAAAATTTATTCATTTTAAACACACAAAGTTATAAAATTCAGAAAGAGACCACATACTAAGTTAAACAACATTTCAGCCGCGTATCCAAATGCATCGTTGTTGATACATTCAGCGTACAAATTCACAATCTTTTGCCTTCAAATGAGTGTGAATGAATCCTTTAAAAAAATGTGACAGTTAACATCAGTAAACATTATACGTGACAAACATTTCACGCCACAGTGATCAACATTCACAGATAAGGCGAAATTCTATGTAGCAGCCAAACCTGCCGGTGAAAGCATCGACGAGTGAATTGCGTGGTTGCGAGGGCTGGTTATGTGTTGCGATTCTTACTCGAAGCTAGGCGTACTTCAGCAAGACCGGTTCCCGCTAGCCGTGCTAGTGCTTCAGTACGGGAGCGAAAAGTCATTGAGGATTTAGTTCGACTAAAAGAGCTTGACTTATCCGATGACGGTTAGCAATCACCTTAGGTAAAGCCTGGCTTAAAAAATTATAACGCTGCTTAGTGCGCAATTAAGAAGTACAGCTATTTAATTTGTAGACGAAAAGGCGTTTTATATATCGTATCTACTTACTGTTATAAAGCCAAATCTTTTGAAATATTTTGGCTATTAATGCTTTATAGCATCCGTTGACTATAAATAATTTTAAATCACCGTTAATATTTTTCAATAAAAATATATTAAAGTGAAAAAATACTCGCTATTGGGAATTGATGTGGTGGTTTTCAGGCCAGTAGAGGACACTTTTAGATCGTAGAATATGTATATGATTCGCCGTTGCCAGTTTCTATATATACGTATGTACATATGTATGTATGTACTTAAAAAACCGTTGAAAACCTTTTTGTTCACTTTTCATCTTAGAATCAGTGTATGGGTTAATGACATTAGTTTTGAAAACACGATAAAAATAATTCTTTTATATGTAATTACAACTTATTTATTCCCATATTTAAATGTTTTAAGTAAATATATATTAAGTAGTATTTTATATAAATTAAACGAGTAATGGTAGATTCAGGAAATTACGTGTGCCTGTAACATCGTACTTTCAAACTATGTATAACGATACTGTACAGGGGTCGAACATAAAATTCGGTTAAACATAATATTACGTCTGTAATTCCCCAAAGGGTTAGAAGAGTAGTATACTCATATATTTCAACAATTATAAGTCACAACCGAACAGCGGGTGAACCTGTTGTCATACACCGGGCAATAATTCAGACTCAACGCTCGTATGATAATTTTAAGTACAATTTCAAGATAGAAAAACCAAATAAAACTTTGCTCGACTCAAGTATCCAACCCAGATCAGGGAACCATTGAAAGTCCCCCCCCCCCCAACCCTCCTCCCCCCTTCCGATAGTAAAAAACAAACAAACAGTACTTGATAGGAACAAATAGCATTTAAATGTAAAATACTCGTATATTTCCAAGTTGGCGGAACTATAGCGCTTAAGTGGTTTAAAGTTTGGAACGAGATATTTTGACTGCAAAATTTATTAAAAAGAATGTAGTCAATTGATCATTATTATGATATCATCATGCTAGGTTCCTTGCGGCGTTGACAGAGAGCAGGGAGTGTCAAATATTTCTATCATATCATCATCATCTGTATATATAATAGAAAAATTCTACTATCATATATTAATATTAGCCTGTCTAAATCTACTACTGGACACAGGCTTTCCCTGGGGGGTTTTTGTTCATAATCCTGACGTTGGGTATGTGGGTTGGGGATTACAGAGCACGGCTGCTTGCATTGCCTATACTGCTGCTGCACCGCGATTAGCCAGCGCCAGGTTGTCTCCTCTTACGGCATCTGGTATCCCTGCACGGGGTCGAGCATGTCTTCTTTTGCCGCCTCGACGCTGATATTTATTGAAATATAATTTAATAGTTATTAAATAATTGCAACATACCATATATGGACGAAACCGTTGAAGAAGTACTTATCCATCAGTCATCAATCCATTCGACGGGACGTTCGACATTTCCAGTGTGGAAATACATGAGTGTGGATGTAGAGGATTGGGCGGAAACTTGTGAGATGATAGAAGACCGAGATATGATCCATCGAATAGTGTGTCAAAACAGACATTTATTTGTCCTTTATTGTTGGTAACAAAGGGCGGACTTAATGCCAAGTGGTATTCTATCAGTCCACCCAGGTGATAATGAGGAGTTAGGGTAGATACGTAAGCATTTTAGTTTAGCAAAATAGGTATTAGATATCAATGCGAGTATTGTAAATCTTATTCCGGTTGAACTCATTCAAACGGTGATATTAAACCGAATGTTATCCACGCAACTCGAGTCCGACTTTCGTAGAAATTCAAACGCAGTAAACTTGTTATTAGCAGAAAACATTTTTCTAATTAAAAGGTTTCGTGTGGAAGTTCTTAAGTAACAGAAACTTTCAGACCGCTAGTAACACATGCCCACCACGGTTTATTGGGATTACGTTGTTAATGTTATATATTTTCCAATTATTATTTGAATAATGGAAAATGTGGCAGCCATCATAACAATATGTATATGAATGTAAATATATACGTGCATTGCGATTATTTTATATAGGTACCACATATTTGTATTAAATAGGTATGAGTTTGAGTACTACGCATCTCACTTTATGATATTATCATTAACATCATTATGAAGCTCTAGATGTCCACAGCTGGACATAGGCCTCAACTAATCGGCGCCACTCCTTCCGGTCTTGGCCCTTTCGAATCTAGCAGCTTCCCGCTGTCTTTTTCAGGTCGTTAGACAATCTGG
>DWJK01006710.1:0-10300 GCA_018248815.1 Croniades pieria auraria | reverse complement strand
GTATCTTAAAGGTATCTTAAAGGTATCTTAAAGGTATCTTAAAGGTATCTTAAAGGTATCTTAAAGGTATCTTAAAGGTATCTTAAAGATATCTTAAAGGTAATGTTTAAATTATGACAAGGGTC
The DNA here is from genome assembly GCA_018248815.1 of Croniades pieria auraria. Lineage (NCBI taxonomy): Eukaryota > Metazoa > Arthropoda > Insecta > Lepidoptera > Hesperiidae > Croniades > Croniades pieria. The sequence continues at coordinate 10,175 of DWJK01006710.1, read as the reverse complement.
GGACCATGGATTAAACTACACGAGTTAGAATATACCTACCTACAAGGATATTCTTATCATTTTCCTGCACATGCGAGTGGAAAATAATTAGGGTTGGTACACACTCATCCAGATTTGATGCCGCTCAAGTTTCTTCGACGAACATAACTCAAACAAAAAATCTATTGTGCGTAGTCCAGGTAAACCACTAGGTGAAAATGGTAAGAAAGTATATAAAAAATAGTACAATGTTCGATCGATGTTCGATCGATTTTACAGTCGATTTGCTGCTATGATGTATGTACACATTATAGGTACCTAAATTGAGATGTTACCTGTTATTTCATTTTCTACAGACACCAATACGTTATTTACAAAAGTAATGATTAAAGTAATATTGTTTGCCTCGTTGGTCAAGTGGTTGCAAGTGCGACAGCCGATCGGGGGGTTCAGGTTTCAAATCCTGAGTCGAGTACCTACTATTGGATTTTTCAAATTTTGCATTTCTACTTGTGACTCGGAGTCTCAATTAGTGCTCGGGGTATGGCAATGGGCTCACCACCTATTCCATGGGACTTAAATGTAACTGGTGAAACGTGGGAGTGTAATACACTCTTCTGCCTACCGAAATCGAATCTCAAACGGTTTGCCCAGAGCGAATTTTGTCACATGGTATCCTACATAATCGTGCTCTGAACTGGAATGCCAAATATTATAATCGCTTAAATCGTACCACACTATTTCTGTTTTATGATGTTTCATATAATCTTGTTTGTTCACCTTGCTACATTGGAGGGTCACATTCTTCGATTATTGCATACTTGGAACGGGCTCGCGGCAGTAAATTGTCTTTGGATTTTGAATGTTCTTTCGCGGGAATTCTTATAATTCTTCCATCTCACTTAGCACTCATAAACATAACATAATGACAGCTATTGTGTCAAGTAAGTGTCAGGTTATATTTGTGAGGCGGGCGAATATTGAAAAACGAACATTTTAATCAAATTGAAAAACAAAAAAACCTAAAACCACTATAATCACTTACCACCTACATACGTAAAACCGCGCAAAACAACTGCACCTCATAATTCACTGGGTCGCATGTAACATTCCTCAAGTTTTAATAATAATAAAACGTCCCAATAAATAACGGCTCGCTCAAACAGCGTTATGGACGAATTACCTGAGACGTCGTTGCTAGACGTTGGAAAAAAGAGCGGCTGCCAAAAATGCTTGGCAAGCGCGCTGGTGTACCTATATACCTACCCAGTTCATTCATTTGTTTAGCGTGTTACGTCAACAGCGTGTATCTGTACCAGAGACTATGATGCCCGGTAAATAATACTTACACATATCATAGTGTTTATCAACCATTATCGACCTTTTAAACAAAAATGGCCCTATGCTAGTCTTCTGGTGTTTGGGCGTAAAATTATTTATATATGTTTGTATTTGGAAAATTATGTATTACCTATATAGTATATTAGCCGTCTAATTAACTGAATATCAGTCAATCAATAGATCAAATGGCCGTGTATGAGCTGTCCTTAGTTATAACTATTTTATCGTTAGACTGTTATTATTAAAGATTTTACAATTCCACTGTTCAAGACACATCTCGTTCAGTAGTAAATAAGAAGAGTTAAGGCCATAGACTAAACAAACGTAACATCACGCCTGCAATCCCCGAATAGGTAGGCAGAGGAGTGTAGTACCTACACTCCCACGTTTCACCTGTTACATTTACCTTCCATGGAATAGGTGGTGACCCTATTGCCATACGCCGGGCACAAATCCAGACTCCGACTCACTACTAGAAATTCTAAATTAGAAAAATCCTATAGTACCCGACCCGGAATTTGAGCCCAGTACCTCCCGATAAGCAGTCGCGCTTGCAACCACTCAACCAACGATACAGTCAAATGCTGCTTCGCCGTAGACTAGTTTTCTTAATATTGTGATTAACTGACGCCATTTGTTTCTACGATTTTATCTATTTCTATACAGGTCTACCCACTCTTGTACAAGATAACACCAAATATATGTTTTTGTTATGTTTATTGCTACCTATATGAGAAAACCGTAGAATTTGGCGAAGAAATTAAATAACGGCAAATTCTTGTATGTTGCAACTAGGCGAATTAAAATATTCGCCTAGCTAGTATTAATTTATATTGTTACGGGGTATTCCGTATTTTCTTATATTCTAAACAGAATAAGCGTCTATAAAGGCACTTTGCAAATGTACCTACATATATATTTGTCTGCTCACACTTATTGTATACCTACTTAAGTACTAATTATTTATTGGCACCTAATGCGCAACACTAAAAACAAAACGCGGCCATTAATTTAGAAAAATTATGACAAACGACTGAATTCCCACTTTCTTCTCAAACGAATAATTCCCGTAGGTAGCACGGAAATTCTAATTAAAAAACATATTCGGCGACACCTACACAAAAAATTCGCGATGCAGGAAACATAAATCCATTTTAATTAACTACGCAGTCGCACGGACTACATTTATTTCGTTACAGAGATTTTATATTTTAAAGTGTTGAGGTGCGAACGTTGAGAATTTCCTTGGTCAAATTTTAAATTATCTACACTGATATATTTGATGGCGTATACATCAACATTGTAGGATTATATCTTTCAATGCAGACAGTGCATGTAATAATTTTCGTATGTAATTTCATTCATGTAGAGTTGACAGGCATTCAAGATATATTTTGCTACCTTTTACACCTACCGAGCTCAAAGGGGTTCAATGTACAATGAGTCTTGTCCTTTACCCCGAAAACAATAGCGCCAAGTCAGGCAACATCAAAGTGTTTAAACAAAGCGCCATTTTAATATTCCTCCGCAGGTGTCGCGCAATCCCCGCAGACACCTGACACCTGTCAGCGCGACACTCCGACACTGGCAGCTGACACGCGAGACAGATTGAGGCGCCGAGCGCCCGCGGTCGCCTATTGTTTCCACACACCTATTCTTTTCCTTTGTCCAAGTTTTAATTACGCCCATTGGACCAGGAAAAGATTTTTTATAAGCCGCATGAATGGGTTCTGTTTTATAGCTAGGGAAAACTCGTTCTTATTAACTCCCACCTAGTCAATTGAACATATATACATTTGAACCAAATAAATGAGTTAACATCCTGTAAAAACTTCAGACGATTATGCTGTTCATAATTAAATACAATTTGTCACATCTAATTTATTTCTTTTTTCTTTATACCAAAAGATCATAGTCAAATATCAGTAATTAAAAACAAATGTTTTATTTTGTTAACAGTCACTTGATTATTTGAAGGCATGATGCAATGCTGTAAGGTAAGAAAGGAATTTACTTATTTGTTTGCTATAAAAGGAGAAACATGTAGATGGGGAAAATAATGTGCAGTACCGTTCATTTTGACTGTACATCTTCTGTTAATTTCAAATGGATCTCTAACATCTCAGGTTCGAGAATAATTAACTTTTAAAAAGATCGGTCACAAGTATCCGCTTGTCTCCATTACACCTATTACTTTTATTAGTCCGAGCAAGTTGAGCTCTGAGTAATTAATTTTTAATCTTGTTTTAACTTTTCAAATTCAAAAATGTTGCACATTTTTTATATAATATTTGAATAACGTCTCTTTTTCCGTAGACATTGACCCCGTAAATTAACTTATTTGTCCAAATCAAGCTGGATCCAGTGACGAATGGCGCCGATCTCAGGCCATTCCATCATCGCAATTAGTAGCCTGTCGCCCCGATACTCATTATAACACCCCTTTACTAGAACCATGTCCATACTGAGAGATTTTTTGTTTACTTTGATACAATGAAATTGCAGTACTGACTCTATAATGTCTATTCACTTCAGAATATTAGCTAAATATTATGACTTTTACAAATAAATCCCGATTTACACAACTTAAAAATATCTATTGGACACAAGACTCTCATGATGAATGCAATTATGCAATTTCATTGTGTTGTTTTTGCTAATACGGGCACGGAAGTTGAAAATCGTAGAGCACCGCTTCTTGTACAGAATACGTTGCTGCCTATCGACGGCCAGGGCGCATAGCCGGGCCTAGATAGTTTCCACTATACCACGATTAGCCGGTCTGCAGAAGCTCCTCCGTTGTAAAGCAAAGTGGACTATGGACTGTTGAAATTTATTAGGTCTCTTGAGATAAAGCTTGGAAGTCCTTACACCCTTGTATCTTGACCTCACGTACTTAATTAGTCAATCTGATTTACCTAATGCAATATTGGACTATTTCAAATTAATTAGAAGCTATGATGAAATAAAATTTAATAATAAAAATAATTGTAAATGAAATGATTTTACCATAATAATAATAACATAATATTAACCCTCTCAATATAAGAGGAGACCCATTTTCCAACAGTGGAATGTTAATGGGTCGATTATTATTACAAATTATTATTATAATAATAATTTGTAATAATAATAATTTGTAATAATAATGTGGCATCCAGGGTGTCGTAGTCTGAACCGCTAATGAAAGCAATCCGTTAATTACTGCGTGGCTGCTGAGTTACTGGCGCGGAGTCAGGTATTACCGCGGCCGGCTCCGGCAAGCTGCTTAACTTGTGATTGACTTGTTTAATACTAATTTGACATTTGTTACACAATAATTAGCATATTTACTTTACATTTTTATTTATTTTCTCTAAGAAGTACTGCAGTCAAATACGGAAGTAACATTTCACGTAATACTTAAAATGTATTAAAGCTTTTTGTGACAAATCTGAGCTGTTCAAGTTTATTGAATAGGTTTATATTATTATTACTACACCGCTACGCCAGTTTCCTTACGAGGTAGGCAGAGAGCACCAAATGCCAAAGTTCTCAATCCTTTCAGACCTGACGTGGTTCTTCTATATTCACCTTTTCATAGACGCACGTAGGTTTAATGTTTACTTAATATTTTGCTTAATATCTTATTTTTATATTTATATTATGCAACCAGCAGATTTGTTGGGATAAGAAGTTGATAGCCGAGTTCAATGCAAATTTGGTCTAAGAATGACCATTTCAGTTCTTAAGTGTCGCTCTCCGAATATAATCTACAAAGAATTCCAGTTGTGTTTTTAAGTTTAAACCATTATTACAATATTAACAAGCACATAATTGAAGTGTCGTATATTTTATTCTAATTTTAATTATCTCTTAACCACATTATCTATAGTAGATATACGTTGTGTTTTTAAAGCTTTAAAATAAAAATAGTTCCATGATCAGTAAAATTAAATTAAATTTTATCATTCTCTCGTGTGTTTTATCTAATTTTATGCTAATTTATTCTATGTAACTTTGAAATTGGTCTGTAATATTATAATAATAAAAATGTAAAGGAGTACAGTAAATTGGCACTTTAAATTTCAAGGTCGGTGCTGGGCTAAATGTCTGCGACGGTACAATATTATCACAGATTGTAACCAAATGTAAACAGACGCGACACGTCGGCTGATTTATATCATGCCTACACGATACGGAAATATTTAGAAAATTTGCTTTTAGTGTGTATTATTGAAAAGTATCAATATTTATCGTAGCATATAATTTAAATGGCTGCGTTATTTAAAGAATTACCGACCATCTATTGTTGTGATTCTTAAATCAGTAGGATTATTTGAAAACAGAATTTACGAATCTAAAACATTAAGCCTTCCAAGTTTTATGGATAAAATGTTACGTTTTAGAAGAAAACGCCCTATTAGTGTTACGTTGGCGAAGTTTTACGTTCTTGTTATTTAATTACACCAAGTTACCAAAATTATCACTATCTCATGCCCTATCTGGGGTAAAGCTTATGTTCATAATATGACTTATAACCTTACGCACTTTGTTATTTGCGAACGTTGTTACTTTCAATGTATCTTTATAATACATTCACCGATTTGTAGTCCAATTCCTATTTATATTCCAAAAGGTATCATCAGCACTAATACATAAGGTATTCTACATTAATCTTTGTAAATACAGATATGAGGAATGATTCCTCTCCTACTCGTATTTGAGGTTGCAGATATGCCTTTGGACTGCAGGCAGTATTTAACGTAAGGCGCTGCGTTTTCAGTTTTCTAGTTCCATGAAAGCAAATAAAATCGTTTATAATATGGAACGTTATCATTATATGTATAAAAACTGATATATTTTTAAGTATTAGTTTGCAAAACCCTTAATAAATTAAATATCTTAAAACGCTGGTCATATTAAAATAATCGTTATTATATTTTATTCTACCTCTGTGGTATTAATATTCTTTGTAGCAAAGATCAAAGAGCTAGCCGCCCCGCGCGCTCGGTGCGCGGCTGTTGTCATTAAAGTTTTGTTATGATGCTCCTAATGGGCTCACGTTTAGTTCAAATTATTTTAATGGTGATCAGCTACCATCACCTGTGAAGTAACACACTTCTAGTACTTAGGAATACCGACATGCTGAAAGAATGGAGAGTTTGTATGGAGAATTTGTATTCTATTGGCGTAGCGTATTCTCGTTCGGAAATGTATGGTCTTCCAGGCTGAACTGCGCTTTATTTCGTTTCATTGCATGAGCATATCTATTCCTTACCATACCTTTATACTGTTTTCATTTGTGAAGTAAGCTGTCTTTACCTAAGATGTAAACTATAAACAGATCAATCAAAAATATTTTTTATATATTTATATTTTTTTATTTCGTTACCTTCTATTATCATTTTATTTTAATAATTAAGTACACAATAACAATCCACTTTGTAATAACTTGTTCATTCAAAATTTATTCAATTGGAGCATTGAGAGATTTAATTACTATTTTTTTTTAACTTGATTTAAGTATAATACAAAATATTTCAGGTCGTAATGAGCATGTTATAATATAACAAGAGAATAGCAAAGGAGTTGATTGAAATACAGTATTATTGTCCAACGAAATGCCTTTCATCATATATCAAGTAAAACAAAATCTCACAAACTACAGATAATAGAGTTCTCGACGGCAAGTACAAAATTATCCAGGCCAGGATCTATGAAATGTGTAAACCGGAAATTGGGTCAGAGCGCCCACTTATCCGCCGGAAGTGGACGCCCAGGGCGCCGTATTTCCGCTCCTGACGTCCACACACCTCCGGACTGATTATCGGCTCTTGATATATATATCGTCATTGTTCTTGGCTCAGTCGTAATGAACTCATACGTACAGCCTTTTATCTATTTAGATAGATTATTTTCTTACGGCAATTAATTAATACAAAGTATTTAATGGGTGTAATATTGTATTTTTCTGTTCTAAATTGAATGTAAACTTTTATACACTTATTATTTTAATTTCGAGCCCTACAAACAGAGTATAACGCCTTGAAACAGATAAAGATAACAGGATAACAAGCGGTTTATACATACAAAATGCTAGCACAGCTCGCTTCGTACGTCAATTACTAGAAACATTTGTTAAGCATTTACAAACTTAAACGATGATACAATTTTAACTATTAAAAGAAAGTCATTAAGTGACAAGATCATTAAGAGCGGAAGCCGAGTTGATTAACCCCGCGTATAATTTTCTATGCACCGCAGCAACATTGTAAGTAGGTACTTAGGTAGTCATAAACCAAGCTCCATACAAACGCTTCCTAACCTACATATCAAAAGCTTAATATGTTTGTCACAATATCCGGTGGCGTCAGATGGCCGTAGATTTATAAACACACCTACACGCGATCTTTGATCTGGGCACGACAAGTAAACAGATTTAAACGGCTCGAGTGTATGTCGTTAATCTCAATCTACGCTGCACTAGCAGCGGTCCCCAGGTCTCCTTGCAGACAGATGTGGATACTAAGTGCGTCTCTTTCTGTAGTCGCAATTTGTTACATAGCTGAAGCATTACTGAATGTATAAAATATTACATAAGTTATCAACACGAAATTTTACTTATTTCTTCTAGGGTAGCAGAAAACATTTGCCACCTTAGAGGAAAAAAGTAAAACTTTTCTTTAAACTGCCCACATTTTTTTTATGCTCTAGCAATAAAAAACAGCATGTTAATTAATTTCTGTCGTCCTTAGGCCCTAAAGAGCGCAGATATTCTACCTAAAATGAAAGAAAACATTTTGCTGTCCCTGAATAAAATTGCACATTGACTCAGTGGGTCTTTAAACCGCACCCATAAAATCAGGTAACGAATGTAATTCTAACGATAACACTTCGGTATCCATTGAGTAAAATTTCAGCTGACTGCCTCGTTGGTCGAGTGTTGCAAGCGAGACTACCAATCGGGAGGTCCTGGATTCAAATCCCGGGTCGGGTACTGTTGAATTTTTCAAATTCAGAAATTCTAGTAGTGCTCGGTGTATGGCAATAGACTCACCACCTACTCCACGGGACTTAAACGTAACTGTTGAAACGTGGGAGTGTACTACACCCCTATGCCTATCCCTTTGGGGATAACAGGCGTGATGTTACGTTAAAATTTCGGTTAATCATTAATAATTTTGATATTTAATTATATCCGGAACAAATGAGTACAATGTTCAATAAAATTAAATATAACTCTATTAGAGAGAATTCTAGAAAACACGCATCAAGATTGACTACGCCATTATTAACGCACGGTTTCCCACTGGACGCTCACAATAACTCAATACAACGGTAAAACAGCAGTAAAGTTACTGCCGTGTGCCAGTAAATAGCAGTTATCGACAAGATGAGTAACATCGATTTGACTTAGGACCTAGAGCGCGAACAAAATGAAACCGTACACAGATCTTATATTAAATAATAGTTTAAGGATTTAGCTTTGGCATTAGACACGTTGTAACATACTGTATATATTGTAATAAAAAGAACTTCATTCTGTATCAAAACGGAAACTGATAGTACAGAAAAATGCAGCACAATCCATGCGCTGTTTAAACTGTATTTCTTCCAGACAACCAAACGATCGAAGTTAAAGTCGTAACGTTAAAAATACAGTTTAAGCTCTCTTAAGTTCCACACAAGAGATCGTTTGTGCTGTGAATGTCATGGAGTTACATACAGCGATGACTACAGAACAGACATTCAGTCTTGCCGTAGCATAGATTTAACAATAATTACTTCAGGAACGTCATGTAAAATGTTAAAACCGTAGCATATCGATACAGTAGTTGTTAGATTAAATAGACGATATTCATTAGCACTCTAAATTGTATTAACGCTCTATGTTCTACTTAAACATACAGAAACCTATAAATTGAATTTATACTCTCAGTACCCTTCCGGATGCTAACCGAAGTTTGCACTCACGCTGCCGGCAGCGCTGTGCCCACCCAGGATGCTAAATGCACGCTAAACATCTTTATAGCTTTGATCTTTCCTATAACTACTTTGTTTTCCCTGATTTTATGCTGGACACTAACCGTTATAGCAATCTTATTTACCTAATGTATTAATTAATAATAATAATAATCGGCCCATTTATCATTCCACTTTTCGAATATAGGCCTCCTGTCATATTGAGAGGGTTAAGGCCATAGTCTGCCACGCTGGTCGAATGTGGGTTGGCAGATTAAAACAATATTTTTAATTAAGTCTACCAACAGTTCTTTTAGTACGAAAAGTCTTAATCTATACATGTTTGCACGCTTATAAGGCTAGGCAAATGGTAAAGATTTCTATACGCTACGGCCCTGGCAAACTTATTGCGTCTCTTCTTCATTCATTAAAATCGTCATACCTGCTAGTTTGTTGAAGTGACCTTCATGTTATTGCGCTGGAGAAAGCTTTTATAAAAATGTTTGATTGATCATTCGTCCATGCGTGTCAGCTAGGAAGAGCGTTTTTCTTGTTATATTAGGGCCTATCATGAAGGTTCACTTTTCGGAACTACGTTGACTCTACCTACTTCTGTGCTATGTCGGTTAAATCTGAAAATTAGTTTTGAAGAATTCTCAGTATTATTTGTTGTTCACGTAATAACATTAAGCTTTCTTTAATCAATTTAAAAAATATCCCAATAAATATTTAGGTGTATCTAAGGTATATGTACATATGTCAGTCATTATTATATTCAGTCAAATTACTTCATCATTATATATATATAATGATTAAGTAATTTGACTGAATATAATAATGACTGACATATAACGGATATATATATGTATATATGTCAATAGGCTTACCACCTGTTCCATGGGATTTAAACG
>DWJK01006709.1:0-10300 GCA_018248815.1 Croniades pieria auraria | reverse complement strand
CTATTCCATGGGACTTAAACGTAACTGGTGAAACGTGGGAGTGTACTACACTCCTCTGCCTACCCCTTCGGGGATTATAGGCATGATGTTACGCTTTTTTTACGTTTAAATCATAGCAACTCTACATGTAATTATTATTAAATATTTTCCGATCCATAGCTGCAGTCAGTGGTACAAGCTAGTTAATATTAACGAAACGCGAATTCATGCTTTATATTCTTGCAGCGAACTCTAATCTCATAAGACACTTAACCCTTGCATCTCGAATGCACATCAAGGAACGGACCATTGCGAACAATAAAAAAAGTATCCAGGCGCAATTATCGCAGTAATACTGGTACTTCTCGTAATAACAGTCGAATCAAGTCACGTAGCTACGCAACGAGCCAACGCCGCTCAATTAGAGGGTCGGTGCCATAGATGTGATATCAAGTAGACACGGCACTCGCTATTTTTATGTTGCGCTCACTACTGCGTTCAAGTTTTTTGTGAATTCATTATGCGTATGCAAAAGGAGTTGAAATATAAAGATGTTTAATATATAGAATGTCTGAAACATTCAATATTTATAAGTAGATATGACTACTTAATATCAGATAAACTTCATATAAATCAGATAATTTAAAAATAATAATCGGCTTTTACTAACGACATTTGACGGCAAACACGCTTTAGCACTTTTGTATTTTTGAACATTGTAAAGACATTAGCGTGCTTTAGTAAATATACTAGTAATGTAAATTTCGTAGAGATACACGACAAAAGTCGTAGCTAAATATGAAATGCTTGTCATGTCTACACATTGCATACTCTATGATCGTATCTGTATCGCGATCCGCACCCATAACGAAGACGGACTTATCTAAAATTTCTAATCTCGTGACTCATATACATGCGTTCGCAAAATTACCTCGATAACTTAGCTACTTGTGGACAGCGCTGGAAACACCGTTACGTCAATCTACTTTTATAGTCCCTACACACCTACCTTTTACAAGTCATTCAACCGGTGACGCATGCGTTATTTAAAACAAAAAATCCTTTGTAAACACTTGTGTTTCTGAGGAGACCTGTCAACACGAGAGCAACGAAAGATGTGATAATGAAACAAATGCAATTTGTTTATTACACAGTTTTTCATATACAGTTGGTAGAACGCTATACTGATGAGTAATTATTAAAGAGAAATTAAATCAAGAAATTGCAGACAACCAAACTATCAAATGAGCAATTATTCAAATTAAATTTGAGGATAATTTTAAGAAAAAATATGAATAACTCTTCTATTTAGCGCAAACCAATTAAATATATACGCAGTTAAATTCGTCATTAAAACATTTTTTCTAGACCGCAGTTTATCTGATAGAGACCGGTTCTAAGGAACAATGACCAATTGTCAGAACGCCAAGCGATTAAATGTTTTTTCGCTTCGCGAATATTCCAGTTTCTCTTAAGCCGTTATAATCCACAGATGCATATTTACATAATCAGCTAAGAAAATTAGTATTCGTACAGCTATTACGTTAGTGCTTGTATTAAAGCAACAGTAGATTTTGTTCTACACATTTCTTACGGGTAACTTTCTTCTAAAAAATTACATTTTTACGTCGTAATTTTAAATTCACAATTAATATCACCGAACCAGTCAAGCGAGTTGCAGTCTACTTATGACTGTACTGTATCTCATCAATTTTACTTTTAAGCGTTTTGTGATTATCGAAATACCCACGGGATTAAATAATTCATTCGGTTAGCTTATGTAACTTTTTGCGGATTAGCCTAACTAGTTTCATATTTATCCCAGACCCTTTTTATGAGCTCCCTCGATTGAATCGTAATCGCGTCGAAGACTAGTAACTAGTCAAGCTTACCCCGAAAAACCACAATCGGTTTGACTCGGCGCATAATTTGATCACGTACTCGCCAATCTTGTTCTATGAGACCATACCATAAATCTAATCAGTGGGTGTTGAAAACGCCTTGTTACGGTTATAGTGACGACTGTATTAGTATAATACCTGTCAAATTAAGGCGAGCTGGTTTGAGAGATAGTCTATCTGCCTCATTGTGCTCAATAGCAGCTTCCAGTGCGTTCCATATTACGTATGGATACGTGAGAAAATGTGGTTCAAATAATTTGTAAGCGATTGCGAAATAATGATATTTTTATAGCTCAATGACAAGGCGGTTTGGAATGTCTACGCATGAAATTATTTTAAAAATAAGAGCATGCTAACTTTTAGTAACAAACCGGATGCGTCATATTTTTGTCGCTTTATATTAATTGGGGTACATTTAAAGTACGTTGAAAATTTTTTCGTATATCACTACATATAAAAACTACTGCTTGAGTTAAAAATACATATTTCTCAAAAATATTTTCGCAATTTCAGATTTTAAATATCGCGGCATTTATTTAAATCATTCAGCGATATTTTGCAAATGATCCAAGCGTGAAATTTTAGATTCAATAAAATGCAAATTGCAAATGGTGATATCAGTAAGAGGATACGAAAAATTTCCGTTCAAATGTAATATGCAATCAAAATTATTGTTAAGATCCGAAATTATATGACAGATCGTAATTTACAAGAAAGCGTACCGACCACACTCGTTCCCAGAGAAACTGTAACACAATCACATATTTTACACTTCTGTATGAGTTTAATTGAGTAAGAAAAAAGTCGAGGCCGCTCGCAGCGGGGTGACTTCCAAATTTATCCAAAAAACCCGCGAAACACGCACATTACTTACGTCAAAGACGCAACAGGACGTAAGCGTACTTCTGCAATATTAAGCGTGAGATACGACCTTCTCGACGCTGACCCAGATTTTCATACATCGAGCAATGCTCTTTATGATGACTTTTTGAAAAATGTTCTTTTTAATTCCGAGCAGGGACAGACTGAATTGAACGGGCCACATGCAACTCTCTTAACTGTAAGGCTTATAAATTGCTATTTCTTATGCGAGAGCGAAGGAAGTCTGTCGATATTTTACATTAAATTAATTCAGGCAGAAACGAAATCGGTGCCGTTGTTTTTTTGGCAAAATCAACTGCCCTTCTTTAATTTTCATTTATTAATATTGCATTTCTCTTTTGTTACAGTCCTTCTTCGGGCGTACGTACAACAACCTGTCTTCGATATCGGAGTGCAAAAACAACGGGGAATGTGTCATCAACAAGAAGAACAGAACAGCGTGCAAAGCTTGCAGGCTACGGAAATGTCTGCTCGTTGGAATGTCCAAATCGGGCTCCAGATATGGCAGGCGATCGAACTGGTTCAAGATACATTGTCTTCTCCAAGAACAACAACAACAACATATCCAACAACTACAAACTAGTAAATCACCGCCTACCTTCAATTCATCTATCAATCCATCTTTTCTGCCTACAAATCTTCTACCTGCTGCAGCTTTAGCGGAATACTACAAGAACACAGAGAAAAGTCCATTTACAGAAGATGTCACACGGCAAAGCGTATCACCATCTGATTCGGGAGCATCATCTGCCGATCCTGAAGATGACAATAGTTCAAGAAGCACTAGTGGTTTGAGTATATTTCGACCAGCGTCTTCTCCGAGTAGTGAAAAAGATGTCCGACTACAAGCAATTAGAAACCAAAATAAGGACGCGAGAAGAAAAAAAACGCCTACCCTTCCACCTTCTCCTTTTGCTGTGACAGCTTCTCAAAGTTTCTCTCCTCGAAGTGGGACGTTTATGCCAACGCCTATGCAAACTATGAGAGCGGTACCGTCTTCTTTGACGTGGCAAAATCGTCACGGCGGGGATTTACTTCTACACTCCCCAGCTGTAGCGGGTGTAGCCATAGAACAAGACCAGCCAATAGATCTATCTATAAAATCAACTGCCGTGTTATTCAGAAGTCCGAAGAATGACGAAGTGAGCGATTCTGAACCAGAACTAAGTATCGATTTGAGCGAAGGAAATGGTAAAGATATTATGAAAAATCCATTAGATCTGAGTCTCGTTCCGAAAAGAACAGAAGAAGTCCAAATGACTGGTTGAAATAATCACTTAGTACGAGTATTAATGTCAGTCATTGTAGCCGTGTTCTCTATTTATGTGTAAATAGTTTTGGTACTCATTCCTAGTTAGTTAAAGTTGAAATTTAAATGTTCTATATTAAAATACTCTGCCATACAGTATTTAAGCGATCTGTACACTCCTTCCTCTTTAGATTACCTGTTCTTGCTACCATAATGTTAAAGTTGTTTTTTTACTTGTAGATATTTAGTAGGTAGTTGTTAAGAGACGGTATAAAAGGCAAGTGATCTAATATTGTGCGTCATATGTTTTAACATAAGATGACGCGCATCTTTCTTTCATCAAACATTAAATCGTCGGAGTGCCATTATCTTTAATGTCGCCATTTCGTAAGAGTCTGTTACTTTTCGTATAGCTATTATGTAATAATAATAATAACCGCGTTGTTTTTTTTGATTACGTCAGACATATAAAAATAATTTACATCTACACACTAAACTATTTACTGAGACATACATTAGATTTACATTTCGTCCGTGAGAATTTTGAGAAGTGAGACGAGAATAAGACACTATTTGAGGTCATAAGTAAAATGTTTTGAAGTGTAATCAATTCTAAGTAAACAAAATTTTTGAGTCATTTTAGATCTGAGTAATTGCGCAACTGCGAAACTATGTATCCTTTCAGTTATGCGACATATTATTAGATAATGAATTACGCCTTCAGAGATCTTTTTCCAAGTATTAAACTGTACATTAAATTAGAAGTTTATTAAATTCTCCTATAATTTAAAAAAACTTAGAACTCAGATACTATGAGGGAAAGTAAAGTGGAAACCATCAATTTTATTCGTATAACTAAATATACAATTATATGTGTTTGTTGTTTATACACAGGTTGTGTTAATAGTTGGATAAATAGAAAGGTTGCGTTTTCGTCCCCTTTCTTCATATTTTCCTGTAAGGAAGTAATTAGTGTCATTATTGTGCCAGTTATAACATGCCAGTGTTAATTATTACCAGTGTAGGTTTTAGAGTTAAGTGATGGGATTGAAGGCCAGTCGATCTAGAAGCTCAAAATTGTAATGTACAAATAAATTTAGAAAATGTAAAATATTAGATCACTTGAAAAGAAATTGTATAAGTATTTATTTCTAGTTAAGGCCAGTTTAATGAGTCATTTTTCTATATCTATAAGATCGTATAGGATGATTTTTATTATTATTTTTAATTTATACATTAGTGCATTTTGTGTTTGATTTTGTTGTTTGTTTCGTTTGTTGGAGATTTTTATACGTTTATACATTCCTTTTTTTATAATGGTCAAGCCAGTTTTGATGCGTACTTTATGTCAATATAATTTTCAGTGATGAAAACTTGTTTTTTTATTTAACCTCAACCTATATTACCGTATCGCTTATTAGAAATTAACGACTTGCAAATAACTGATTTTTGCTTAGAATAGCTATTTCACTCTTTCATCATCATCATCAGCCTGCTCCCGTCCACTGCGGGACATAGGCCCTTCCAATGGCACGCCACTGAGCTCGATCTTCTGCTCTTCGCATCCAAGCACTGCCAGCCACTTTTCTCTCTTTAGACAAGCATAATTTGCCTACTATAATCGATTCGTATAAAACAACATAATAAAAAGATAAACATTTTTATATCAAAATTATGTTTATTAAGATATTATTGGCAAAGATTTATTATAGTGGCATTATTGACAAATTAGGACGAAAAAAGTTTTGACACCATGAGAGCCAATACCGATATTTCCTAAGGTTACCATAAATTAATATCAATGGTCAAACAAAAATAGAATTATTATGAAATCTTAATCAAACTGAAATGATCCTGAAGGCTTCAAATATGTTACATAATATGTACTATGTAAACACTTGTGTATATTGAAAAAACTATCGAAACTAATCATTGCGACTTACTTCAAATATTCACTATTAAAAACTGAAAATTAATGACATTATGGACCAACAATAGTATTTAAATATTGAGGTTTTTGATGTTAATTTTGATATGTATTCTCGCATTTTAAACGATAATAAAATATGTTTAAACACTGAAAACAATACAATTTTGAATTAAGAAATTTGATATAAAATACACGTGTCAATACGCACAAAGCATTAAGTAAATATTTATAATTTGATCTCCCCACTTTCGCAAACATCATGATAATAAACCATGCTCTCCGTAATCCGCCGTAAACTACGCCGGGAGTATGTTCGCGGTCTGAAATTACGAGTTTAATACTCAACAATAAATAAGGGTTTGGGATCATTCAGCCGGCTGTACTAAAGGACAAAATGAAATGACAATCAATAAAGGTTGAACTTTATACCCAACAAATTAGAACTGCTTTTTAAATGCAATAGAATAACACACTAGTCGTTTCTTTGAAATTGTGCTCTAAGGCTTATGGACGCAATACGAGGTTGTGTTATTTTGATTCGTCGTATAAAAGGATTACATTACAATCTACTTGTGTCTACGGTACCAAGAGCTAAGCGAGCGTGGAAGAAGGCGTGGTGCGGGGAGAAGACACATCGCCAGCCAGGACTGCGCACTGATGTTTCTCACATACATTTCTCGTAAAACAGTTCACTAAATCCGTTAATTGATAGAAACAATTTGTCGCGCGACTTCATTTAGATATAAAGTATTTTTTATCTGCATGTTACTTATTTGTCACCGTAGACGAAAAATTGTTCACACTGCAACCTCTTTCTAAATTTCTAGAATTCTACTTATTGGGTATATTATTCATCACACTAATCTATTGAAGCCGTTTTATTTCAGAGAATAAGATTTCAAATATTAAAAGACTATTATCTTAGATTGTAACGTTTTTTCATTAAACCAATAAATTAACTATTATTAACGTAAAACCATCACGTTGGTATTTATCCAACGGGTTATATTACGTATTCACTAGTTACGTTATATGTCCCACAATGAAATAAACTATTAACGTACGTAGAAAGCATATCCAGACTCGTAGGACTTTTAAATTAGAAAAACCCAATAATACTTTGCCGTACATAATACTTTAATCGAACCCAGTACCGCGCGATTGACAATCGCGCTTGGACCTACTCGACTTACGAGACAATAAAAATATTATTATTATTATTACTATGCCAGAATCCCTCATGTCTTAATATTCGCAATATCCTTAACCCTGATCATATAATGTATTGCCGCTTAGCAGATTAAATAGTCCCAGTAGACATATCCGGCGTACCGTTTACATTTAGTACCTGACTGTGTACGATCCATAAATAATTAAATACCTTCGACGTACTGGCTTTTCTTGAGACACTCAAATTCATTCTCGTACTCGAGCATTTATGAACCAAGTGCGAAAACATTTAATATTCATACCCAACTACTAAGTTGAGCATTTCTCAATGCTTGAATTCCATGAAAATCCTTCCACACAATCGATTATTCAAATTAAACATACACACCGCAATTTAATTTCTACCTTATTACCTGGTGATAGAGCTTACTTTTCAATTTGTGATTCCTAAGCAAATATTAGGATTGGTATGAAGCCTCTGTATTATTAACTAACGCTACCGTGAACTACTGTCTGTTTGACGTTCAAGTAAACAAATTATGATTCATATTTAATTAGGAATTGAGGCATTCCTATAGCACACACTATGTCAATGATTTCCTTTGTTTTACTTCTTTACCACCATGCCGACCTAGAGTTAAAGCTATTTTTCGTTAAAATATTGATTAAAATAAGATGAAGCATGGAAACTTATATTACCTCTAAAATCACATTGAAACCATTTCTGTCGGAGAATTACCTATCTAAGGAATTAATGGTCCTTTTTATAAAAATCCCACGCGTCATTAGTTCTGCTGAAACAATTTCATAGCCTAATTGGATATACATATTTCGAAGCTAACAAAGCGAAGCAGGTTGTAGGCATGTGATGTACAATATTTAAACTAAAGTAGCATATAATAAAGTCAATATAAATCTTGGCTTTCTCGAGGATTTGTATATTAAGCAGCTTTGTCCATTAATGTATTTGAGAAACTGGCTGTTTCTTGAATACACAGTTATATTAATAGTTCTCAAATTTTAAAGGGTGTGATAATAAGATGCAGAGACTCGAAGTGTTACAGCCTAACAGTAAAACAAAGAAATGTTATGCATCAACATTATATGAACTTACGTTTATTTTAGATAATGTTTAGCTGCATGGACTGCAGTCACACTAACAGAACATGGTAATAAGGTACCACTCAAACCGCCAACAATATGGCAGACAGCAATTAAAGACATTAACATTTTAACATATATTTATAAGTAATATAGTGTATATATGAACTTAAGTAGTGATTTCCATAACAAAATTATATCAATGCTTATCTAAGTTTACAAACTGCCAGTCATCATCATCAGCCTATTAAAGTTTAATCCACTGCTAAAAATAGGCCTCTCCTAAGGGGTTTTTGCCCATAAACTCCACGTTGGGCATGCGGGCTGGGGATTCCAGAACACGGCTTCTCGCACCGCCTCCACTGCTGCCCGTAGTCGAGCTGAATATCTAGCCGTGCCTAGGCAGGCTGCGCCATAGCACCGTCAGCCAGAGCCGCATTTGTTGGCCTCCTACGATTCTATGTTATCCCTACACAGACTTGGAGGAAGTATTCTTTCTCCGCACCGACACGGACTTTGAAACCTATTCTTATAGTCCTTTTCAAAGTCAGTTACAGGTCCATAGACGGCGGTATCACTTGTAAGTGTTACCTGCTGGTTTGTTCGACTTATACACCTACATGATACAATAAACAACCCGACAAAGGATTTGGGATTATTGTGGTCCTCGAAAACACAGATAAATGTTATACCGTAATCATATATAATTTAAGAAGAGAAAAAAGTCCTTAAAATGTTTACGTGAATTATTATTTCGCCTGTTAAAATCACACCTTAGTCAATTAGGGTGAAGACTTTATGGCAAAGTTTATATCCAAGCGAACAACGTTTATGACGAACTTTTATTTTTACAACGCCTTTATTACCGTGTAAGTGGACAGGGGAGTGTGTAAGAAAGTTAAAAGACCGTAAATGTCTTTTTGTGTGTCAATAATGTTTTAAAATCCGAAGAGAATAATGATTTAATATAAAAATCCTAAAATGGCATTAAACGAGGCGTAAGAAATATTTCTTGTAATCAGAGCAAAAATGCCGACGGAGGTAACTTGCTCTCATTTGCTTACATGTAACTGTACGCTTATCCTAATAAGGCGTGTGCACAATAAAACCTTAACAGATTTAATTGATATTATTAACCCTTCCGTTCTCAATTCAACACCTTCATAGATACGTTGATAAATATCACCATGAACTTAATCACAATGCAGTACGGTCGATTATACGTTTCAGTGGTGGTAAAAAGGGAATGTTTTGACGAGATTTTTGTCACTCAATTCAAGTGAAGTCATGCCGCTGCGAAGCAACAAATCATCATTTTTTCGGAATTGCCAGCGGTCAGTCATTCCCCGATATAGTTGCGCGCGGGCGAAAAGAAATGTTCCTCGTTAGCGCACATAATGGGAACTTTGCATTATTGGCCCTTGTACTGTCACCCGCAAAAGTGCTATGGGAATAGTTCGCCTTCCTCGAGCACTAGAACCTACTTTATAGCGGCTGTTACGCATTTCCGAACTAAATATGGTGGGAAAATTTGCAACAGTTTCATGTTACGCTCGCATGTGTGGCGCACGGCCGGTTTCTGACATAAATTATTATGTAAAGTTTTTCTTTTTAAGTCTCGAGACAGATTTCTGCTTTTATTTATGCGATACACTTTTCTTTTGTGCCCATTTCCGTGTCTAAGACATGTCAATGTAATTTATATCATGGTATCGTTCAGAACTTACGGTCTTAATTCATTCTGCGCGTGTTACAGCGATGTCCAAAATTATGTATGTATATCTGAAGCATGTATTTACAGAAAGGACTGAAGTTCCATAATGTAAGAGGTGGTATGGATTACTACCGAACCATAAAGGGTAAATCAATATTTATGACATGTTCGATTTTCATACCAATAATTTAGTTTCTGGGGTGTCTCGCAACAGGACGACAATTAGCGAAGGTTTAATAAAGTAGAACATACCATTATACATAATTTTTAATACGGATATCAGCGCAAAGCGTTTGAGTAACGGGGAATCATCATCATCATTTCAGCCACAGGACGTCCACTGCTGAACATAGGCCTCCCCCAACGACCTCCAA
>DWJK01006708.1:0-10300 GCA_018248815.1 Croniades pieria auraria | reverse complement strand
AAGGAATTGCATATGAAAAAGGTCTCGGCGCGTTGGGTATCCAGAATGCTAACCGATGAACAAAAGAAACAACGAGTCGACATTTCAAGGACGAATCTCGAAAAGTTTCAAGCAGATAAGGATAAGTTTTGACCCGTTTTGTGACGATGGACGAAACCTGAATCCACTATTTTGATTCTGAAACCAAACAGCAGTCAATGACTTGGAAGCGAGCCCACCCACAGACGCCGAAGAAGCTCAAGGTGTCAAGCTCGGTGGGAGGGGTTATGGCGTCTGTTTTTTGAGACGCTGAAGGAATAATTATGGTGGAGTATTTAGAAAAGGGAGCCACTATTTCAGGCTCTTACTACGCAGACCAAATAAGAATATTGCGTGAGGACATTAACAAAAAGACGCGGCAAACTTCGAGCTAGAGTGTTGTTTCATCAAGACAACGCACTGGCTCAAAAAGCTGAAGTTGCGACGGCTGCTATTCGAGCAGCAGGATTCGAACTGCTCGAACACCCGTCCTATACGCCAGATATAGCACCCAGTGACTTCTACTTCTTTCCTCGACTTAAACAATACCTCTGCGGCAAGAAATTTGAAGACGGTAGCGAAGCGATGGCCGCTGTTGAATCGTTTTGGAAAATTCACGATTTTTTTTTAAAGGGAAGTTTGGGTTTAGATAAAAGATGGACTAAATGTGTTGACTTGTTAGGTGACTACGTAGAAAAATAAATGGTTTTTTAAACCATAATCTCGTATATTCTTTCGATTATCATTACTTTCTGATCACCCCTCGTATTGGTCTCTCCGCGAATGACAGCTGTATCAAAATCGGTTGCGCTGTTTATAAGGAGTAAGCCAAGAAAGAGACGGACAGTGGCTGCCTATTAAACTATGTATTGAGCTATGCCAGTTTAAATTAAACAATGAAATAATAATCTAAATATGTATCTTCAAACGCATAATAAATAATTCGAGCTCTACACGTACATATATATACATATATCTCATTTCTGAGAACACGTCGAGAAATATCTACAAATATAATATCTACCAAATAATGAAAATAATATTAATCAATAAAAAAACAATCTCAAAACTGAACGCAGGTACATTTATTATTAAGCATTCCACGCCATTTATCGGTAAAAGTTGTTAGGTTATCATGTTGCTCCGTGGAGGAGAACACAGACAAGAAAGTCATTATTTTCGAACAACACACAAATATGATACCGTTGTAATAAATAACTACGAATGTGTGCGCGAACAGGACAAATCGACAACTTGGAAGCGAAGAAGCGAGCCGATACAGGAAAATATGAGGGCGGACACGTCACCACTACCTACCTTCGATTTATATTTGGTTGTGAGGAAATAGCAAAAAAACAAAAACGAATTTAAGAGATGTTTGCCATTTTACATTTAAGGTTAGCTTCACAGAGATCCAAAGTGTTTTGTGAACAATGGCAGTGTTAGCGAATCAGTTTGTGAAAGTGACTCTACTTATTGTTAAAAAACTTATGTGACGGCCAACTTGTGCTCTTGAAAGCCTTGAGACATTTAAAGCCAAAGACAAAACTATAGATAACCCTAGGGCTTCGCCCGCGTTCACAATTAGGACTTCCCGTCACTATGCTTTTCCTATACAAACTTCTTTATGGTCGTTCTGTAAGTATGTACTCATTTTCGCATATCTTCCGATTGTGTAGGCCGATTGAGTTACATTAAAAATTAAATGATTGTTTCCAAAGCGAATCCAGATGCTTTTGGAAATTACATTAGAATTGATTTAACAATTTCCAAGTAATGCATACAAAAAAACAAACAAAATAAAAACGCGACAATGTAGTCGATTTCATCCCTACCATTGGAGTGTACCGACTTTATGGTCTTCAGGCCTATACATGTAAGTACGTGACGTTGTACCACAACCTTGAAAATATGGTGTCGTGTGGTCGAAACGGATTATAGACAATACAACTGCACACTAATTGCTCATTTTGCGGATGAAACAGCGAAAAAAGTTTTAAAGTAGTTTTTTGTACTTACTATCGTTAGCACTTGCAGTTTTGTTCGCGTCGGCAGGGGCGGCGGGCGTCGGGGGGAGGGGCGTAGAAGACGGGGCGACCGACGGCGGAGCGTCCCGGCGCTGGCGTCCATGCTGCAGGTTCAGGCTTGGTCTGATGCCATTGTACGAGATAGAGCCGCCGTGGACGATGTAATCCGTGTTAGCTGTAAATATTTTTCTGTTGTAATAATAAGTACATATACATTTATATGTTAAAAAACTACGCTGAAAAACATTGTTTAGTCTCACGCTCCGCTAATCTCAATAACCTCGAACGTTAATTAGGTTTTACCTTAAGGTTTTTTGAATCAACTTACAACTTATCTAATGAGAAGAAAATTGAGAAGAACCTTGTGACATTTTTATATATAGACGTCGTACATTTTAGATGAGGTTGTAGGGCCATGTAACTCAACTGTCACTGCTACATGAAAATTGCCTTAGAAGAATGGAGAAAGAATATTAAACATGTTATCATTGACATTGAGTTATTATGATAAGAGGGTTTTACGTTATTCCATTACGTTTCTTAGAAACGAAATCATACACATGACTAAGTTAGATAAGTTCACTACAAATGTTAGAAATAGAACTGTGAAGCCTTTATACCACACTGTAGAGTATAAATTTGACATGATGTTATTTAACAGGTCTGTATAAATAAGGACATTTGGCATTCAATGCTCTCTGCCTACCCCGTAAGGGATCTGGCGTGGCTTATAATAGTAATGATGATATTATTTTTAAACTTCCAGTAATTTCACTTCTTGAGAAAATCCACCCGTAGACAAATTCTATTTTCAAATATCAATAGAATCTTCAAAAATTCAGTAGCAGCGTCTAATATAACACTAAGAAAAAAATTAGATAAAAATAAATTGTGAATGTATAATATAGACGTAATTAATTTATACCTTGGAAGATGTAAAGTTCTGTGCAAATAGGAAACAGCAGACAGAGGCTTTAATTTGCTG
The DNA here is from genome assembly GCA_018248815.1 of Croniades pieria auraria. Lineage (NCBI taxonomy): Eukaryota > Metazoa > Arthropoda > Insecta > Lepidoptera > Hesperiidae > Croniades > Croniades pieria. Next base: position 7,270 of record DWJK01006708.1, on the reverse strand, counting down.
TTTAATGCACTCTTTTCAAGTTGGAAGTTATACGAATTTGTGAGGAGAGAAACTTATCTCCATCTCGAGAATATTGCAGTTGAGGCTAACTTAAACATGGCACCGTAGCGGCGCTCAAACTTCTCCTTTGATAGAATGCGATAGTGGTCGCTTATTAAATTTTAAAATTGAAAAGGGGAAGCGGGTTAATAGACAGCTACTGCACATATTTTACAGAGCTTCTTCCTGTCTTTTTGTACGATTTCCAATCTTTCTTACGTAATGTTATGAACTGTTTTCAGGGTATAAAACGTAATTTTTTTTTCAATTCAATTCTTTTTGCGTGGCATAAAATTTTAAAATATGGTGCATTATATCATACCACTTATCCTATCCTTAATATTCTTACAAATCTATATGTAAGGAGCTTATGAACTAGTGCCAAATAATGAATAGAGTAAAAAATCTTAATTATAATCAGTAACAAATACAAAGTGGATGACGTATACAAAAAAAAACATAAATTAAGGGCTCTCAAGAAAATCATCGTATATAGGGAACTGTGTCTGTGTCTGGTGGAACAGAAAGATGTTAGGAGTGTGAGTGAGTGTGTCATAAATGATTAAAATGTTAGGAACGTGATAAATAAATGGTTAAGATGTTAGGAGAGTGTTAAATAAAGGGTTGGAGCGGCGGCTGGCGGCTGGCTAACCAACGGTGGGCGTGGTAATTGGTAAATTGAAGTGCATTGCACGCCGCGACGATTGTCACTAATTGTAGCGGCAGGAAGAGGCTATTTGTGAAGTTATAATAGAGTACTCGTTAAACAAGTTTAAATATGAATCGAAACTGTATCGTTATACTTTCACAAATATTAATGCTCTAGAGTTTTCTTATCATGTTGATGATTAACAAACGAAAAACAGCTGTTAATAGATAATTTTAACAAATCTATACGTATTTCCTAGATTTATCTATTAAAATTCAGATAAAATATCCTAAGATAACATGCTATAAGTAAAAATGAAGTACCTATTAAGATGTTTAGCTAACACTCCATCATTAAAATATTCTACATGTGCACACAATGTGTGTACTGAGTATATTTGGATACAGTGTATACAAGTACATTCAATATTATATAAAAATAATGATCTCATAGCAAAATAAAGGGATCATGTAACTTTATTTTACAGATATCAACCAAAATGCAAAAAAATGGGATTTTCAACTTTGTTTTATTGATTTCGAAACAAATGCAAGTAAAAAGTTGAGGAAATAAACAATGTATGTTTTTTAATATCAAATATACATTTAGTTTCACTCAATCGGATTACTACATGAGTAACAGGTGGGAGCCTCGATTAATATAATGTCACATAGTTAAATTGCTGAAATAGATGTTGTTTGATTTCATAGACAATTTGTTAATGATGCATAACATTTATTTATGTAACATGTGGCCAGTGAATATTCTTTGCTTGGCAACAATATTTTATGCTGAAATATATGTCAAATGATTGGAAATTTTGCTCGAGCTGATTTGAGGAAAGAGAACTGTATTTGAATTTGTACTGTCTGATAAGGTATTGTAAAATGACATTTTCTTTGGATTTCTACTGAATGAGATGTGATTCAGTAAAAATCCAAACTTGTAGAGATCTAGATATGTGTGAAGATTAAATCATAATTCAAATGATATCAAAATAGTTGTTATACATAAATACATGTCTGATATTTTAAACATAACATCACACTGGTAATCCATGAAGGTGTGGACAGAGGAGTGCAGTAGTACACTCCAACGTGTCACCAGTTATGTTTAAACATCATATAGTTTAAACTGTAAATATCAGTTTTAGCTAAAAAAAACCTAAATAGCTGTACGATAATACACAATATTCCAAATACAAGATCATATGTAGTTTGCTTGTGATATTAATCAAATAAATGTTAACAATGAAGACAAATTTACTTTGGTTTATTACCACAAGAGAACAACAACATATCACAAAAGTCCTTTGCGTCTGTGACATTGAGTTTCAAACAATGATATACATATATATATGAGTTCACTCTGATAAATGCAAAAGTAAATATTTCTACTAATGAACCTGTTTTTAAGTAAATAAGGGTTATTGTGGGTTACCATTACACTTAATTTTAAAGTTATATCAGAGACTGCCCATAAATAAACAATAGGTTACCACATAAAATATGTAAACCCATTCTTAATCCTGAAATGTTAGTATTTTTACAAGCTCATGTTAAATTGCAATTTGTACTTTGTGAATTATGTGTGACCTAAGTTTTATAACTTAGTTTAGATTTTTGTTCTGTAGTACTTATAGCTGCAACTGATGATAAAATTAATTTACTATGTCATTCTCATGTTTAACCCTCTCCTCCTATTTAGGCTTTGTTCTACAATCCGCTACAGCTATACAGTGTGGAACATAGCATAAATTTTATTTAATTTAGTGTGAATAGGTATGAAAATGTGACAGTGACAAAGCTGCTTATGAACAATTTAAAAGAATTCAGGCGTTGTAGTTTAACTACAATTAATTAGTTCTAATTTCATACTAAGAGTTATATAAATTTACGTTGTCATTGTATTGTTGACCTTTAGCAATTACTATAGCCAATACTATAGTATTTTATTTTATAAGTTAGTTGAGATTCAATAAAAAATTATATTTCGGATTCAGAGTTATTTTTGTTTGTTAATTTAGGTAAAACATATATGAACATATTGTAACAAGTACAGTAAAATGTTTATTTAGAAATGCATTTAATTTTAATACTGTAAATAAAATATTCTTTTGAAACCTTTTTCATTATATCCATTCAATAATTGGGGTGGGCATTTTGTAGTCTCTACAATTCATAGATTGAACTGTATGGACAAAGACATAAAATAATCTACATAATAATTTCACTTCAACATTTCCTCAAGTGATTCAGAAAAATGAATTTACTATATGCAAGAGACAGTTTACTTTCAATATTGAATGTCTATATAAGTTAAAGTTAATTAATCAATAACAGTACAAGACTTGTATGAATGAGGTCATTATTCTCGTTATTAAAGAAACAGACATGTGTAAACATGCTCCGAGAAACTCGTTGTTTACAACAAGTGAAACAGAATACATTATTTTATCGACTTTTTTAGACAATATCAGATGTTGCTCACATTCATAAATATCGTGCAACAAATATAACTTTAAACGAGATAGCATAGTGGCATTGTCTCTGCATCTTGAATTTACGTCAGCGCTTCGTAGAACCGAAGAAGGTTGCGGAGGCGCAGGTAAAAGTGCATTAGATTACTATGAAAATAAATCGTGCGCAGGACAATATGAAAGTCAAAACTTACCGTTTACGATGTTACACGAAGAAAATGCGATGATACACAACGTTAATAGAAGCAGTTTAATTTTTAACTTCACAGGCGCGGATTCCATTTTTAAGCTGGTTATTATTGAATATTTTGTAATAATGTCATTTAACGTTCTGACTGACGTTATCCACGCTGGCGTGTGAACTGTGAATTGACTAACGGACAGAGTGCATAAAATTTTTCTATTACACTTGGCAGCGCTACCAATGTACAGAGATCACTGGTTTATTGTATTCTGTGAACACTACCTACGTCAACACTACGTTTGCAAATAATATGCTCTTTCCTGAGATTAGTAACTACACGATAGGGTTGCCAGATGTAACATGAAAAAGCAATTAATTTATTGTGGTACAGATAAATGAAAAAATACACTGAATAATGGTTATTAAAATATCTATCAACACGTACCATAACCACTGAACTACTTTATTTATAATATTTTCTGCTATTATAATAAGCTAAGTGGGAGCGCAATTAATAATATTGATATATATTATAACACGGTTCAATATAATATGTGTGTATGTTTTCTCGTAATCTGGTTTATTTAATAAATAAGGCTACTTAAGTTCAATGTTGAGAAAATGTTGTATGAAGTTAATATAACGTTATAAAAAAATATACGGGAATATTGAAAATTATCAGGGTTCTAGTTGTTTTATACATTAACGAGAAATCCCGTAATTCGTCGTATCACTGCATAATATTTTGAACAATTCCAAATTTAAATGAGATTTGAATTCTAGTGGCAATTCTTTTCAAATGCTTTTACTTATTGTACGAAATGTTTATAAGATATTCGTCATAATAGGAATACATTTTATTCTAAAATAGTTAAAGTTATATTAATATTGTTAGTATCTGATAACTTTATGCGAGGCAAAGGATAAATGATTATCGGAGTATTTCATCGACAGTATCAGAACACTGATAGATAGGGTAAATCATACGATACTCAGCCTTGCTCCAGTACTTGGTCGTTTACAGATATATTACCTTATAATTAGTGTTTAAAAATTTTGGAGGGTTTTAATTCTAATATTTAGTAGCATCCTTGTTCCCTGATTGCCAAATACTCAACTTTGAAACTACTAGTCTCAAGGGGAATCGAAATATCCGCGTTGATTTTAGCCGCCACAAGCGACTTGCCCTTACGTGTACAATTTGTTATATTTGTAGTTAGAAATCGAGTTTCAGTTATCGGTATTTTTAATTAGATTTCTACAAATTGCTGTATATTGTTATGTTATGGAACTACAAAATAATTTATTAATGTAAATTAAAGATGATCCAGCAAGAGTTTAGAAATTTCTCAGGTCGTTCGGGGTCGGCAAGTTACGTTAGATTACATTATTTCAATCAATCAATCAATCAATTCAATAATTATTTTTTCCCATTTTTTTTTATTGATGAGATTATAAAACACCTGACGCCGAAGTCCCTTTCAAATGTTCCAACATCTCTTTTTCGACTTTTTAAGTTTCGTGCCATTTCAGATCGTAATGTTGAATGGAGTATTTTGTCAATTCACTAAGAATCAGTGGGTAGTAATAGCATTAGTCGTAAAATGATAATCCCTATCATTGATATAGTACTTTCCGTTCTTACTGCTATCCTTAATTATTCTATTCAGTTCTTTTATCGTCTTATCTTTCTATTACTATTACTTTCTATTATATTTCTTTCTATCGTCTATACCTATTTCTATTCCTATCCAATTTTCTAGAATGACTTGTTTATCAACATTTGAATTTCCATGTAACTAACCATAACATGTCACATCCTTTCCAATTCGGTTCCTAACATTCGCCAATGGATAGTCAAAAGATCACATTCTTGAGACTCCTTGACTTTAGTAATGCCTTCTACATAGTAAACAATGACGTTCTACTTACCCTCTTGTATTCTCTCAACGTATATCCGGCTACTTTAGGCTGGTTTCAAAATTACTTACAGGGGCGCCGGCAGTGTGTGCAGCGGATTTCCGCAAGGTGGCGTGCTGTATCCCTTACTTTTCTCTATGTTTATAAACACTATAAGTCACAATTTGGCCACCTTTATGTCGATGACCTCCAATTTTATCAACAGTGTTTCTTAGGGTAATTACCTAAGGCCATAACCTTGATAAATTCTGATCTTGATCACATATTAAAGTGAAGTAAGTTTCACGTCCTCGCTATAAACCTGTGTTGGTAGATCTAGGCTTATTTCGAAGATCGACTGGTAAGTTTAAGGCGCCATAACCTTTTTCCTTTTTTTTGACTACGCTGACCTTTGTTGTCTTGATCTTACAATGAGAGACTTCAGAGTTTATGAGAGTTTGAGAGGCTTTAAAATGTACATACGTATATGATTCATATTTGGACTTCGCAAGTGTGTTCATGTATCCCAGGATCATGCTAAGCTCAACTGGCTCCCGATTCTATTCCGCCAGAACTCTTTGCTCAGAACTCTTTGAACAGTGTGTCGATCAAGCTACCTACATAATTTTATTTAAAAAATCCCTTTCATGATGGTCTTTCTTCTACTGAGAATGTTGCCGTTCAAACTGCTGTCCAATCTTCTTTCTTCTTTTCTAATTCCTTTCTTAATATAATTTTTCCAAGGATTGCCTTGGAGGTGTTCGTTTAGACAATTTTGCACATAGGCGGACACTATCAGTCAGTATTGCTAACAGGTTATGACTTTGTGTAGCGAAAATCCTCTCTCAGCTACAGATAGATAGTCGAATTTTCTAGAATTCTAGTCGAGTCTCTAGAACAAGTCTTCATTTTGGGTTTAGATTCGCAATGGAATTGTATCCGAACATTAAAAGGTACAAATCTGCACATTTACCGTGCAAAGAGGTTATAATAAAGCATACCATGTAGTTTCAGTTACACTCTCCTACTATTTATACGGTGGAAATCTGGGCATCCACATAAGAGATCGACTACATTTTAGTTTTGTTTATAATTAACAATGAAAGGGTTCTACCTCATTACAACCCTTTCATTGCCTAACCCTGCCTATATTTGTCCATGCGGTTAAAGATTGAGGTTGAGATTTATTTAAGTCGTATAATATTTGCTATGTTATAGTGTTGAGAAGTAAGAGACGCAGTTCAAAGTTGACAGAGCATAGCACATATGATGTTGAGACGTGGAGATATCGTTCAAATTTACAGTAATTTGTTAGCATGGTGGTAATTACTAGAGGATGCCAAGCGGTATTAAATTCGTTCTTTGAAATCATAAGATTTCGTAAACAAATATATATATTTACAGTAGAATGTAAATAAAAAAAATGTTTGTATACATTTAAGGTTTATTTTTTATCTCCTAGCTCCAAATAAAAAGATCGTATTGATGACCCTAGTCTCGAATTTCCCCTATGTTACCGTGGAGTTGTTGACTATCGAAATACCTGCTATGATTATTATTTTGTCGCGAGCTCAGTCAAGCGAGCCCAGCATATGATCTGAATCAACGTAATCTCGACAAAGAAATGTTATAAAAAATTTACGCTTTCTGACTCAACTTATACAACCAAAAACATATACTCGTTTACATATACTGTTTTAGTAATATTTTTCACTGTTAATCGAACATTTTTATGCATAACTTTCTTTCCTACAGGTATTTTTAAAAATTTATAAATGTGTCTATTATCATATGATTAAAAACCAAGATTAAACTGAAGGAAGTGTATATTTTGTCCGCTTTTGTCGTGTTTACTTTATCTTTTCGGGAATTTTTACTCTGAGCAACTAAAAAACAGGTTCAAATGCAAGTCATTGGGCCAGTAACTATCTTATAATACTTTTATTTATTATTTATTTATTCTTTTTTGCAAACAAACGATTTACAAAAGGCGGACTTAATGCCTAATGGCATTCTCTAC
>DWJK01006707.1:0-10302 GCA_018248815.1 Croniades pieria auraria | reverse complement strand
CGGGAGGTCCTAGGTTCAAATCCCGGGTACTATTCGATTTTTCTAATTTAGAATTTCTAGTAGTGACACGGAGTGTCGAACAGTGCCCGGTGTATGGCAAAAGAATCACCACCACCACCACTATTCCATGGGAAGTAAACGTAACTGGTGAAACGTGACAGTGTACTACACTCCTCTGCCCATCCCTTCGGGGATCACAGGTATGACGTTACGATTTTTTTTCTTATTTTAAAGAACGTAACATCACGCCTGTATACCCTGAAGGAGTAGGCAGAGGAGTGCAGTACACTCCCACGTTTCACCAGTTACGTCCTGAAGAATAATTTCTTATTTTATATATAAGGTTCTTTTACAAACGGTTTTATGTTATGATAGATATACTTTTAAGTCCCACAATGGAATTGGTAGTGAGCCTATTGCCATACACCGGGCACAGACCAGACTCCGAGTCACTACTAGAAATTCTACATACATTATAAAAATCCAATAGCACCCGACCCGGGATGATAAATATGTTTGTTTATTCTATCAGTTAAATTAAGTTCTACAAAGAAGGAGTTAATTTTAAGGAGTTAATCCTTAACACAAGAAAAGGACGTAAATTAAGTATACAAATTGTTTATATGACTTCAAATTTATTGTGTTCACGATTGTGATTTCTTAATATGGTATGTTCTATATTAATATACTTTCATAAATAGCAATCGCAGTGGTGTTACCAGCCTTATAACAGAAAGACATGTGCAATTATTGCAGAAATCCATAATTATCATATCAGTAATCAACAGCCACGTGTAAACAGTCGAGATGATCCCCCGGTTGTGATGCGGAAAAAGTAGGCTGAAAGATTGAATTAATTTAAATTAATTTGCTATTGAATTAATTTAACGGAGCTTTACGAGTTATTAGCGCTGTTTTTTTTTATTATTGATATATGTCAAGATATTTTTAATAGGATTTATTTCATTTCGTAATTGGTTAGGTTCTTTTAGTTCCGTTTTTTTTTTAAATTGTAGTTGGCCAGTTACCTCGGAAACTGATAGATATTTACGTCCTATTTAGTTGTTTATGGCTGATTGCGTTGCGTTTAAAGGAAGTAATGAGTAAACAATCAACACTGAACAATATCGAGTACTCAAGTATCCTTATTCTCACAGTATCAGTTTCACTACGTAATTGTCTTTGATCAATTATATTGATCAATGTTGGTCGATAGGTCTATTATCGGATGTTTGATACATGTGAATAGACATTATGACGGAAAACCAAACAACGAATTGTGTTTGCAATGCTGAAATGGATCGGTGAAGTATACAATGATTAATTTATAGATGCAGTAAGACTCCATGGAAGATGAGATATTTTTTTAACATCGATTATGCTATAATGCCCTCCCAACGATTTAGTCCAATCGCACTAAATCTGACCAAATAATGATTTGGCCTTATAAAATTCCTGTTTCCAAATACATGTACATAATGTATGTCGTATGCATATCATTAATGCTAATAAAACTTAATATTCTCATAGATGAAAATCCTTATATTTGTAATAGCTTACAAATTGACAGCGCTTAAACTTATTTGGTTATATTGACTTATATAAGTCGTGTGAAAGCGCCCTTACAATAATTTAATCTTGTTAAGTTTCTCGATATTTTTAAATATCTGTAGGTACAACATAATTATGTTTTATGTTGGTAGTTTTTGTTACGTTTATGTAAATGACCTACTGTTATCACAGGTAAAAACCATTATCTGTCTAACACCCTACAGTTCGAAAAACGATTTTAAACTGGAAAGACTCATTAGCGAACAAACTATTATGTAAATAAGGGCTTTTTTTGAAATTAGGCGTTTAACAAATTCTGTAGAAACGTGTCTATTTCATATGCAGAAATATCCATTCTGTTTGAAAAGCAAAAATAATTTATCGTCTCACTCATAACGTTGACCAGTCGTTGTTTGTTTTCTAGTTTCGACAGAGGTTTTGTGTGGGACGAGTGTAGTATGTTTGAGTGTTCACTTTGACGACCTATAACGAAACTTTCCATTGAACACATTGTGTTTGAATGACCCGGGTCATGCGCAAATGTAAAATACGCGAATGGTGTCCGTGTCATTTAAGTATTATAAATGTTCTTCAGTCAATAGACAACATTGGTTTCGCGTGTTCGCAGCAAACAAATAAAAGTCGGACGTCTACATGTCTATCAATGCATCCATCAATAGAGGCGGTGAACAGGCTAATGTTTTAGAAATTTGTCTCTTATTCCGAGGGTCTTGGATTCGAATCCGTGGTATACTAATGTTAGTTTATGTACCTGTGTATTCTTGAATACGAATGTCATTCGCTTTTCTTTTCTTTTCTTCTTTTCTTTTCCATGTTTTCTGAGACTCGTGATATTTTTGTAAATACTAATTACATATTTATGGAGTCGAAATTAATTAGCCTAATTATTATCGTTATGTCTTATCGCTTAATGCCCTTTTAAGCGATAACGGTAACTTTATAATAAATTATACGAGATACGACTATAAATGCAGTCAAAAACAAATAGAAACAAACATTCAAATATATTTAGACGAAACTACGACAGAACGGAGAGCTAATGAAACCCTTACAAGGAAGTGTTGTTCTGAAATGTTCTACTGGCGTTATATTAGCATTGATGAAGCAACTAAACGGTATGTGACGTTACATAATCGCTGATATGCTTCAGATAACCAATCGTGTCTCGATGCAATGTGCATATATGCGTTGCATGTACGCAGATGAAAGGATTATTCGCTTACCAATAATATCATTATCATTTTTATTACGGGTCCATAGAAATTGCCAGTAGCTGTGAACTATTACGTTCAAATAAATTTTGTTGTTACTAAAAACGTAATATCACGCCAGTAATCCCCGAAGGGGTAGGCACAGGAGTGTAGTACACTCCCGCGTTTCACCAGTTACGTTTAAGTCCCATGGAATAGGTGGTGAGCCTATTGCCATACACCCGGCACTGATCTAGACTTCGAGTCACTATTAGAAATTCTAAACAAGAAAATTCCCATAGTACCCGACCCGGGATTTGAACCCAGGACCTGCAGTTCGGCAATCGTGCTTGCAACCACTCGACCAACGAGGCAGTCGAGGCAGTTTTGAATTCATGTACGAATATGTCATTAGTATAAATAGTTTAGCCGACAGCGAACCGGTCGGCGCGAGGGGCAGGCGGCTGGAACATAGACACCGTACTGACGGATGCTTTTGGTATACTGAACTAGAACGATTTTTTGATGAACATGAACAAAAACTGATGATTACTTAGCCGTTTAGTCCAAACATTTTGCACTACCAACTTAAAAAATGTAAGTGTATGGAAACAGTAGTTATCCAAAATCACCCAGGCAGTCCACTATGCAATACTCATAACTGTTGCTGACACTGCCTGTCAGTGTGCGGAGACGTTGACGGCTGGGCTGGTCTGCGACGTCACCACTTCCAAGCGTTCTCACACGTCATGAACACGGGCTTTACACTAGACTACTTCTGGAACCTTGTATCATCCTCGTCCATATAATCACTATGAACTTTTCCGTCATATAGTGTAAGACAAATGAGGTTTTACCTTAAACAAGTCATGTTAATCCACCTGATGTTCAACAGAGATCCATCTTGAACTACGTAACAGTCAAAGGGTGGATGGTGATGAGATGAGCAGAATAAAATAATATACTTACGTGTGTGGGAAATTAAGGTTGCACGCGGGATAGTGATAGAGCTTTACCAAACGGCACTAGCTTCGTACGTATTAAAACAAAACTATTCAGAGATGTAGACTTCGTAACTGCAGACGTCCCAGCTGGAGAGAGCAGAGCGTGTCGCGAGCTTGTCCAAACGGCTCCGCTCGGAATCCATACAGTAATACCACTTATTGTAACTATAATATCCAGGGGACGGAGATGGCTTAACTTACTGTTCCAGTGGCAAGTAACCCTGACTGCTCAGTTGGAGGTGATGATTTCGATTTCCATTCATGTTGTATGTTTGTATGATACACACGAGTACTTGATTTATTAAATATATAAATAAAAATCATATACATAACGTTATCTGCATAAGTAAGTATGTATAAATGTATTATGTATCTGTGTAGTTTATCACCTGTCTGATTACTACAAGATTTGGGACGAGTTGACGATGTGACAGTTGTATTCAATTAGGTATTGCTATTATTAATAAAAGTATTATTTAATTTTCATCAAACTTGAGTGCTTCTGCTCAGCATGAGGGCTTGATTTCTATTCTGTACTGAGCAAATTATTTTAGAGTTCTTCTTACTTGATTACTAGTTTTAGCTCGGAATGTGGCTTCGTGCCCGGCATACTGCAACAAGCTCACCCCCTATTATATAGGACAATAATAACATAATGATTAAATAGTGGGTGTAATTACTGTATTCCTCTACCTACCAGTTCGCGGGAATACGGTCGCGGTGATATATAATGTTCTTAAAAAACCCAAGAAGGAGCCAACGCGACTGTAATAGATTTATCGTAACTGCACGCTCCCGTATTCGTCCTCGGTTCCGTAGCGAAGCAGACATCTCTGTTATATCGAACCGGTGCCGTATATATCTAGAAGCGACTATTTTAATTAGTCCGTAAACAGAATTAATCGCGTGTAACGCCGACCAGCGCCGGCGACCACACGCGTGTAGCTTTGGTACGAGTAGTGCCACCCGCTGTGGAGAGCGTCCAGCCTGCCGCTTGCAGCGTCACACGCGCTCGCAACCTATGGCTCAGCAGCTCGCACGAATGTTGAAATCACAATCATAAAAGGTCTGGAGGAGGAGCCGCGTATGCTAAAAATCCAACTATAATACTTAATATAATTACAATATAATACGTAATATAAACACAAAAACCTAACTTTACGCCTGTAATCTCCAAAGGAGTACGCAGAGCAGTATAGTACACTCCCAAGTATCACCAGTCGCGTTTACGTCTTACAATGCAATTGATGTTGAGCCTATTGCCGTACACTGGACAAGATCTAGACTCCGAGTCACAACAAGAAACATCTAACAGAAAATCTAAGATAGAAAAATACAGTAGTAACCAACCCGGGATTCGAACGCAGGACCTCTCGATCAGTAGTTTCGCTTTGCAATCATTCGGCCAACAAGGCAGTCGAGTATATAAATACAAATATGATTTATTCATTAATATGATACATTTCTTTCCTGTTTTTCCCTAATACGTTTCCAAAATGTTTATGTTGACAATAATAAAAACAATGTGAAGTATCATTCAACATCAAGCCCATAATCCCCGAAGGGATTAGCAGAGGAATGCAATAGATTGCCTCGTTTCAACAGTTACTTTCACGTGTTGCCATAGAATAGGTGGTGAGCGGTGGCGGTGATATATACACTGAGCACAAATCCAGACTCCAAACTATTACTAGGAATTTCAAGTTAAAAAATCCCATTAGTACCCGACCCTGGCATCGAACCTAGGAACTCTCGAACATCAGTGGCGCTTGCAACCACTGGACTAACCAGGCAATACTCGCGTACCTTAGTACAACGTGGCTAAAATTTAATTGTTCCAGTAATAGAGCAGCGTAATGGAAAAGCGTTGCCATTTCTATGGTTACTGGATTCCTTAAAGGGCTCTTCCGTAGAATTATTTCTGTGAGATACGAATTATTTCTTTGAAAGTAAGTTAATTTTAACATACAACTCTATTTAACGTCAACAGTCACTGTATTGAACTTTATTCTACAACGATTGAGTCCTGTAATGTTAGTATAGTGAAATATTTTATACTGATTATAAAAATCAATAAGAAACGGTTCTTTCAAATAATTATGTCGTTGTACGGTCGAAGAACGAGTTCCAAGTTATCAATAAAGTTCTATTGAAGTTGAAGAGACCGAATTAAAAATCCGCGCTTCTCGCGTATACGAGTGTATGAGGCTTCCTCGGGGCCCGGAGACCGTCTGGCTCCACCACTACAACCATATTTATTTGTTTTGTACATATGGCGCAAGATAAAATAACATTTACTGAGTTAATATTGAAGGCATTAAACTAGAAGCCCTGTCGGCTCATTGACAGTATGGAACGACCTTATAACACGTTTTTCCTCAGCTATAGCTTTGTCATTTGATTTTGCCTGTATAATATTACGAGTATAATGTGCCACACGCGCAACATGATTCAACTTCTTCCCGTGCGGTTACCAAGTTAAGGTTCCATATATCATTTAATTGTACCTTACTAGCTTCGCGTGTCCGCACTTCAATGTACCTATATTTCATGAAAACGAATTCAAACAATTAGTTATAGTAAATATCCAAATTACCGTTTAAAAATAGTATAAAACTGTTTTTTTTTTCAAAAGTAAATGATTAATTGTATGTGTACTGAAAGTAGAAGTGTGTTCTCGAATATGTGATTAAAGGCAACAAGCCTAAAAATGAAAGAATTGTTAGTATTGTTGAAGCGAGCGAGTGCGGGAGCCCATCGCCTGAAATGGCTCAAGGCGGGCGCCGCCTTCCGCCTACTTTAAGACCGTCGATATTGGTTTAATTGCATCATTTAAGTTTTTGAAGGGGAATGTTTTTGGGGGCCGAAAAATATTAAAATGATTGAAGTTTTAGAAAAATAATGTCCGCGAGAGTGCGAGCTGCGGCGGGCGCAGCGCCGAGGGAGGGAGTGCGCGCGCGCCATGTATGGAGCGCGGCGCGTGCGCGGCCACCGCCTATATAAACCTGGGACTCCTCTCTCCGCCGCACTCGCAGTCTCGCTGCCGTAGAGTCAACTTCCAGCGCGTCCCGACACAAACACAAACCGTCAAAATGTGCGACGACGATGTTGCTGCGCTCGTAGTAGACAATGGCTCCGGCATGTGCAAGGCCGGTTTCGCCGGTGATGACGCGCCCCGCGCCGTGTTCCCGTCCATCGTCGGTCGCCCACGCCACCAGGGCGTGATGGTCGGTATGGGCCAGAAAGACTCCTACGTAGGTGACGAGGCCCAGAGCAAGAGAGGTATTCTCACCCTGAAGTACCCCATCGAGCACGGCATCATCACCAACTGGGATGACATGGAGAAGATCTGGCACCACACCTTCTACAACGAGCTGCGCGTCGCCCCCGAGGAGCATCCCGTCCTGCTCACCGAAGCTCCCCTGAACCCCAAAGCCAACAGGGAAAAGATGACCCAGATCATGTTTGAAACCTTCAACTCACCCGCTATGTACGTCGCCATCCAAGCTGTGCTCTCCCTGTACGCCTCCGGTCGTACCACCGGTATCGTCTTGGACTCCGGTGATGGTGTCTCCCACACCGTACCCATCTACGAAGGTTACGCTCTTCCCCATGCCATCCTCCGTCTGGACTTGGCCGGCCGTGACTTGACCGACTACCTCATGAAGATCCTCACCGAGAGGGGTTACTCTTTCACCACCACCGCTGAGAGGGAAATCGTGCGTGACATCAAGGAGAAGCTTTGCTATGTCGCCCTGGACTTCGAACAGGAAATGGCTACCGCTGCCGCCTCCACTTCCCTCGAGAAGTCGTACGAACTTCCCGACGGTCAGGTCATCACCATCGGTAACGAAAGGTTCCGTTGCCCCGAAGCTCTGTTCCAGCCTTCCTTCCTGGGTATGGAATCCTGCGGTATCCACGAGACCGTGTACAACTCCATCATGAAGTGCGATGTTGACATCCGTAAGGACCTGTACGCCAACACTGTCATGTCCGGCGGTACCACTATGTACCCCGGTATCGCTGACAGGATGCAAAAGGAGATCACCGCCCTGGCTCCCTCTACCATCAAGATCAAGATCATCGCTCCCCCCGAGAGGAAATACTCCGTATGGATCGGTGGATCCATCCTGGCCTCCCTGTCTACCTTCCAGCAGATGTGGATCTCCAAGGAGGAGTACGACGAGTCCGGCCCCGGCATCGTCCACCGCAAGTGCTTCTAAGCATCTCGCTGAGGTCGCGCGGCGGCCGGCGCCCGCCCGCCCCCGCGCGCCAGTGCTGTGTGTTGTGGTGCTCTCGGTTCGAGTTCGGAACGCAAGCATTTTGTACGTTGT
Source organism: Croniades pieria auraria (assembly GCA_018248815.1). Lineage (NCBI taxonomy): Eukaryota > Metazoa > Arthropoda > Insecta > Lepidoptera > Hesperiidae > Croniades > Croniades pieria. The sequence continues at coordinate 2,202 of DWJK01006707.1, read as the reverse complement.
ACGTAGTGATACCTGACAGAACTGAACATCTAATATAACGCCATCTATCATAATGTAATTTATTGTAAAATTTATATAAATTTAATTTTTCTTTTTTATTTTTATTATACTCGGGATCGTTATGGATCTCACGCCAAAATGTAATTAATAAATAAACGGTTAATTTATTTATTTTAATTACATCATTTCTTTTTATACAGTCGTTGACTTTGGTTTTTGATTGGAACTTCCTTGCAGAACTTTCCCTCCTCCGCTGTCGACGGATGACGGGCACTTCCGTCATCGCCGCCACATTTCATTTACAAATATGCTCAATGAAACACACCTGACCAAAAGTGGGTCAGTTTTCTGAAAGATGTAAACATTTGACACTTACACATCAAATTTTTTAAATCGGTGACGAGTAGTCGATTAAGGCAGCGAGTACTGCCGGCGTCGCTATCGGTCGCTCATACGGAATTAGACGCGGAGGTTACCCCACACGCGTCAGAATTAGCCGCCGCGTGCACTACCATAAATAGTAAAGACAACTCCCGCGTCCATAAGCATATCTAATTTTATCGAGATCGGGCGGCGCCTGTTGCCACGGGAATCTGGGCCTAGTGCCGTCCCAACAAGCGAACGGTTCGGTCGCAGCCCGCGTTTCCGTAAATATCGTGTTCTCTCTCGATGCCGTCGGCCACTTTCGCCTATTAATAGTCGGTCTCCCGGAGCGCTCCCTGCGGCTGCGGCGCACGACGTCGTCGTCGACGTCCGCCTCGCTTTACAAATACTCCACCGGCTCCACATGCCGTAATGAGTCATTGACCAGGGTCCCTAGTCCCGAACGAATATATTTCGAATTAGCTTGCTATTAGCTTCATTACCGATCGACTTTAATTACAATTTGTCTTTTTATTAGTAAACACGATATCGTATTTTAACATAAGCAGAAAGTAGCGTTGTGATTGTAGTGTTGTCGGATCACCTGCGAGTGATAAGGCGCGCGGCAACAAAAATAGAAGCGCTCGGTGTTAAGAGGGCAGGCGGCTTGGGTTACATCATGGCGACGCGGGCCGACGCGGCGCTGGCGCGCACTTCGCGGACGTAAACACTGAATTCATTGGTCGGTTTATTTTCGTACCCGTTATCTCCCGCTGTATCGATGTCTTTTTATGGATCGAACGAATTCATTGTATCTTTTATTCATCCGTTTTTGGTCTATTGAATAGACAACCATGAACGAAACGAACGGTAGAGTACGCTCGTAACGTAGCCCAACTCCTGATACTGCAGAGATTTCTTAAAGTCTTCAAGAAATCAAAGGGGGAAGGAAGAAGTCACCTTAACATACATCTGTCGAATTAAATTTAAGACTGCATCACAAAGTCAACGTGGTGTAGGAGATATAGATCGTACTTACAACACACGCTTAAATTAGACCCTCTCATTGGAGTCCGGGCGATACGATCATGTTAAACAGAGCGAGATATTGCACTGGCCTTTTAGTAGAGAAATCAGTGTGGAAGACCATGCTCTCCTTTTGTAAAACTCCGATAGTTAAAAGAGACAACTGTAAACGGAATCACTAAAGAGTTGTTCTTGATTGAAAGACGACATGGTAGGAGTAACAAACGTCCTACATAGTTAGCACAATCCTCAACTTTAGGGATTCTGCTCTTACCCTTGTTGGTCTTTGATCGTTCGTATAACGTAAGTTAGCGGTGGTCGTAACATTATGTGCTAACAAGTAGCTAAAATGGTGAGAAGTGGTATATAAATCAAAAAGAATTTTAAAGGTGTCTGTCATGACTTCTCTTATGGTTCTAGGGGCTCCTTTGGTAGTCAGTGTGGTCGCCGAGAGATGTTTAATAAGAGTTTCAGGTAACAGGAACGCTGTTTGAAGAAGTTTGTTATGTTTTGTAGATTCGCCAACCGAACAAGAAAATTTCATTAATTAATCCTCGCAAGTTTTACTACTGAGCAAAGTCTCCTTTTCAAATTACAACGATTAAAGTAATTATCTACTAAACCAATCATATAGGTATCGATGGACATAAATCATACGCTTCAAAGAACACTATGTACTATTTGACGGCGCGTTGGTTCCTCGCGCTGTCTTCATTCAAATTCAAGATCAAATTCAAAAAGTTTTTATTCATTATAAGGTATATAAATACACTTAATGAACGTCAAAAACAAATCTTATACATCATCATCTTA
>DWJK01006706.1:0-10303 GCA_018248815.1 Croniades pieria auraria | reverse complement strand
CGTTTTTATATGGAATCAAGCAGATTTTTTATACCCATTTAGCTCCTCATGGTTGCGGTGTAACATTTATAAACGGGATGGTTTTTTTATCATTATTTAATATCATTTGCAATTTTGGAGAGATTTTAAAGCACCCATAAAATGGAATTCGTATATTTTTTCATTTCAGAAAGTTTTGATTTTAATTTATAAATTATTTCTTCTGACACTAATATTTAAAGTTTTTCTGTCATTTATATCATATTTTTTAACCGATTTTATGATTATCATTGCTCGTAACATATATCATTATCGTTATCGCTTTCCTTTGATAACTTATACTGTACATGGTATTTATCCTAGTGTACTGTTAAATTTTTTGAATAGAATTCCCGAAAAACAAAAGATTACATAATCATTAAACGTTTTAAAGACAGTAAGCTTATTAAGCGATGGATTGAGACCCAGTAAATACTTAATCCCTAATCCGTATTCAAAGAATCGAATCCGGATTAGGGATAAAGGCTTACAATTAGAAAATCGTAAGCGTTTATTGAGCTCAATCGCGGCCGTGGAGCCTCTCAAAACTCACTGCAAATCGCTCTTTATAAGTTACTGAAACCGATGACCTCGTTTCGTTCCCTTTGATATTTTTTTTGTTATGCCTTTTAATTGGTTTCATTTTACTCATACTTTCATTACAGGTCACTATGATGGACATTTAACAGAACATCAAACAATTTATCTTATGAAACAACACTGAACCCTCTCATTTAAGATTGTTATTTCAGTAAGATTTACTTACTTATTTTTACTATGAACTGTATTTACTTAGAGTATGTAGAGTTCATGTATATGAAGATTAAGAAAGAAATAAGAGAGAGATGAATTTAGAAGATTTTATTTGGGTTTGTAAGATCAGAGATGTTTGGGAAACATTTCTCTCTACCTACCCAGTAGGGGACCTGGCTTGCCGATGTATTAATGATATTTACGATCACAATTTATATTGTCATTTCAGTCATTTCATAACAGTCTTTAGTACGAAAAAAAATTAGCGACAGCAAATTGGCAAACGCAATTAAAACCGCTTATTTCATTATGTCCTTATCGCCGTTACTCACAATAGAAAGTCTTATTGCTTAAAGGTTTGTATCGTAATAATGAACACTGGTTTTTCACTTTACTTTTTCGTTCTTTTGTTTCTAGTAATTGATGCAATAACCATCAATGTGAGCACTGACACCAATATCCACGATCTCTTTGGTAAATATGTGAAAACATATAAAAAATCCTATTCAAATCGCATGGAAAAGTTATACAGGTTTAAGCTTTTCAAAGAAAATATGAACATTAAGAAGAATGTAGCGACGAAGAAGAATCGTAATTATTTGGTTATGAGTCCATATGACGATTTGACACCTAAAGAGTTTTTGATGGTGCAGAATCCGAAGTTTGCGAAAAAATTATTTGGTGTAAGTGTTCGACATTTTTTTTTATTTACACACATTAATATTATAAAAAAATAGAGAAAATCGGTTGTACAAGAACTCTACTCATTCCTTATATTTTTGTTAAGTGCTATGTAGATTTTTAGATTTCTTTCGTTGTATTGTCACAAATATTGGTACCTGAACGTTCAAACAATTCCCTAAACTGCCATATCTATGGTAACCGATATAGATTCAAAGATATGCAAGAACTTCGATCTTTAAACATAGCCTTTTTTATGTTAAGCTCTATATACGAGTATATTTGGTATATCATGGTGATAATTTTTATACTTCTATAAGATGTCGTTTGTATTAAAATTTTGTTCCAAAATAGGTTCGTATATTTATGTATATTTGACCATTCAGACTTTCAGATTAATTAATACGAAAATTAATGAATTTGTCCTTTAAAGAATTTTAACCAAAATATTACGAGACTCCCTGGTGGAAAGCGAGTTACATCAGAGACGTAATGTGCATTTGCCTTAATGATAAAAAATATGTATGAATATTTTTAGTGTTTTGCCTCGGAATAAATATGTAAGAAAATATAATGACAAGTATTTTAAAAACATTCTACTTAATACTAATCGTAAAACAGATCGATCTGTGACATATGCTGGTCTGTTACACATTTTAGTAGGTTCAGCTCTCGGTCGGTCTGGTACTGGAATTATAAATGTAGGGTTTTATTTTAGAGCAGGCTATATCTGGGACTTCACGGAAACCACAAGACAGAAGTCTTCGTTTGGGCTTGCGAAGTTTTGATCGTAAACGTTCATGACATTTTTATGTTACAGAATCAAGAAGAGGACAAATAAAACGCCCCGAGTATTTACTCTTATTTAATTTGACATCAATAATTATGACCAAAAGCCATGTGATATACAATAAGTAGTTCATAATTTATATAAATTTCACTAGATCGGGAGTGAGTGCCTATAAATAGCTTAGTGGTTAAAAATTCAGCTTCTCATTGCGGGGGTGCTGGGTTCAAATCCATGGAGCGCACCTCTTTACATTAGTGCGTTTTAAGTTTAAATATCACTTGCAAACGGTGAAGGAAAACATAGTGAGGAAATTGCGCACCTTAAGTGCGCACGAAGTGGTCGGCAGAGGAGTGTAGTAGACGTTTAAGCAGTTATGTTTAAGTCCCATGGAATAGCTGATATATTGTCATACACCGGGCACAGATCCAGATTTCGGGTCACTAATGGAAATAATCGGTTCACTATTAGAATTGATATAAAAAAAATCTAAGGCGTGTGAAGTTTGTCAACCCGCACTTGACCAGCGGGGCAGACTATGGCCTTAACCCTCTAATTCTGAGAGGAGACCCATATTCTAACAGTGAAATAATAGTTGGGTAGATTTTTTTTTTTCATTACATAGACCAGGATTGGGAACATTATGCAATCAATCATTGACTTAATAATGAAATGAGATTGAGAATTCGTTAATAAATCATTGCCCTCGGAGTCCACCTGTTTTCTGAGCTGATACAATCTGGTATATATCAGCGCCAAAGGAAAATTCAAGGGAGAAAATCATGATAATAGTGCGAATGTACTACAGAATAATTTAAAAACCGGTATTTAACGTAACGTGCCGAGGAAAGGCTACACTCGGATATACTCGTACATAAATGTATTCGTACATAGTCGTACATATCTATGTAAATACATCAATCGCTCTTAACTAACCTATGTATTTGATTTTGATGGTGATTAAGAGAATATAAACTTTATATACTTGCAAATATATATATTTGTAAAATAATGACTTTAACTTACTTACTTTTAATGACTATATGATTTATTTTCCCGCCATTATTTATAATAGTACTAGCTCGTCGTACTTCGATTTACCATTAATAGGATATTTTTATGTGAGAAATGTATGGAAATAAACATATCTTGAGTATTCTAAGTGTTTCTCTCTATATATTTCTTACAAATAGAATAGATTACCGCCTGGAGCCGGTCCAATGCGAGCCGGTATTACGGTATAAATCGCAAGTCCGGTTTTTGTAGCACCTATGAGATGGAGATAAAAAATCTATGTTTAAGATTATCGGGTATCTTTATCTTAATTCAGTTTTTTTAACGAAACCAGCAAATGTTGCTAATTCTAAAGAGACGGACAGATGGCGTTATTTGAAAGAACGAGTCCTATTGGTAAATATAAGTAAAGTATCAAAACTCTTCTGTAGTTATTCTTAGTGTTTTTAGAAATATTTGTGCTATAGCCGGCTACTGACTTTGATATGTATAAATCCTTTGATATGTATAATTTTCCCCTTATGAAATGAAATCTTCTTTTGATTGATTTCCAGATAATAATTACCAGTGAAAGAATTCTGGATACATGTATTATTATTACATTGTTATTGAAATGATGGTATGAAAAACACAATATATCGGTACTTAGCCATCGCTTTACACAAAAATGTGAATAAACTTACCAAAATTTCGGTTGCCTATATTTTAGTTTTACCAGGTGAAAAAGAATTAAAAATCGTTATAGAAAAATGGAAGCACCAAGCGAGTTGCTTTCCAATTTGCCGCCTCTTGTTTCTGGTTTATTTCTGTAGTTCGAGCGCTCTAATTTAGCGCGGGATTATTGGTTTGTGCACTAGAATTAGAGCATATTTCAGCTGCACGTTCGTTACGCTTACTTACAAAACACGTGCACGAAGCACGTGCAGTATGTTAAATATTTCTTTACATTAAAAAAGTCTTTTTAATACATAAAATTATGGCTCGATTTTTTTGGAAAAACTTAAAAAACTTTATGTTATGTAAAAAAGTCAATTTCTTACGCGAAAAAAACGTATCTAGTTAATAAGCATTTCGTTAAATATTCTCGCAGTCGTTCGGCCGATCAAACCTTGTTCCAGACCAGTTAAGGCAAATTCGCACTGGGAGTTTGAGAATCATTATCTATTTAATCAGTATTAATTATGTAACTCGCTTATTTATCCTATTGTAGTTATGCAATTCGTATTGAAACGGTGGTGTCAGACGCAACCTTATGGTGGCGGGACAATTGAGCATTAAACATATTATAGACATATTCATATAAGTATATTACCTAGATCCCTGCAATGTGCACCGTAGCAAACAATTTCTTAACAAAATTTGTTGGAACTTTTGGATTCATTAAGACGTCAAATTTTATTAGTATTTGGGTTTGAATAAAGTGAATAGGAGGTACACTGTAATAAATGTCAAGCAGTCTGTCGCAATCATGTCGAAATTAATCAGTTAGTTCCTTTCTGTTGTTGGACAATAATTTCATGGGCAAGTGAGTATTAATTTTTATTTTGCTGAACGAATATTTAGCATATTTCTAGTTTCTTTTTAACGTAGAATGTTTAAAACATAATGATAATTTTTAGCAGTCTCCGAAGTAGGTTCCCCAAACTATTGGGTATCACAAACCGTCCAGTGCAGTTACGCTCTTAAGTAGACGGTCTCTCCAGATGACGTTGGATGACGCCCAGGACGGGGAAAATTGATGACTAAATTTAAATAAAGCGATCTCTGTAAATTATCTTTCAACATTATCACTCGGGATTACGTTACGGGGTGAAATTCTAAACTCCAATTAAATATTCTATTATATTTTAACGTTCCATAATTGCAACATAAGATCTTAGTTTAAAAATAATTAAAATGTATTGCCATGTAATATTTTTGCACGTGTAAAGAAGTCGTACTTCGTACGCGGTAGCATTTTGACTGAGTGTTTTTATCCGATTCTTAATATTTATACTACTTTAATTACAATAGTAATTAATTTAAATTGTGTTTTATTATATTCCTTATAATATTACACAGCTAGCACACCTACTCTTTATTGGAATACCAATAAATATGTAATGACGTTTTAATTCAAGTGTAAAACTCCAAGGAAATGGTCATAAAACGCAGCTGTTCGTATATGACATCGAAATTACCAGTATATCAGTTTAATGCAGAAGATAATAGCTTGGTTTAAAGCAGTTATCGCCGATCAACTTATAAAATTCAGCAAAACGTTCAATACGCTCCCGGCCCCAGGGAAGGGAACTTTTACAGCAATTTGCAACTATGATTATGAGGCTTGTAATGAGATCGAAAATGTATAAGCACAGCGCTTAAACGCATAATTATCTTTCCATCAAAGTATTGGAATATCTTCAAATGTTTTGGAATTAATTATAAATAAAATTTGAGTGCCTTGTTGGTCGAGTGGTTGTAAACGCGACCGCCGATCGGGAGGTCCAGGGATCAAATCCCGGGTCGGATACTATTGAATTTTTCTAATTTAGAATTTCTAGTAATGACTCGGAGTCTGAAAGTGTGCCCAGTGTATGGCAATAGACTCGATATCTATTCCATTGTGGAACTTAAACGTAACTGGCTAAACGTGGGGATGTACTATGTACATATGTACATACATATGTATGTATATATCAAAAGTGACCCTATTAATATTTTAAAAAAAATATGGTGATCGTATATAATTCGTTGGCCTATCTGTTTCTTTACTAGTCTAAATATGAATAAATGTACCTTAGATTTCGGTTCATACATGAGTTGTGTTACATAGGAAATTTATTATTATATTACATAGTTAAGGGTTGTAAAGGGTGCAAACTGTAGTATGTAGAATAGTAGCGACTTATGTATTATTAGATTTTAATACGACCTTGTTTTTACTTCAAAGCAGTTCGTAAAATGCTACCCCTGATTATCTTAAACTATCTAAAATTTTTTAGAAACACGTTTACAGTATGTGGCGCCGTGCTGCATATCTGGTTATATAATAAATATGTATGTACATGTGTTGCCGTCGTTAGAAAGTAAATGACGATGAACTGTATAGCCAACTAGACCCATTTCTATAAAAAGCAGTGACTCTCAAGGGAGGCATAGCATTTCCCGACTTTTGGAGGACACAAATTTTAAATGGCGGAGGGAGTTTAGATTTAAGGTACGCCTATGTGTATTAAATTTAAAAGTCGGAGATGTGTTTAAAAAGTAATTTGCTTAATGGAAATGATATGTATTAAATAAATACAACCTGTGTAACAGTACGTCTTGACGTGGTAAAGATTCGTTAATTTCTTTGAGCGTCAGTTTATTAAGATAGATGTATAGGTAGTTTTCAGGATTTAGTAAAAATCTTAGATTTATAGTCTTGGAACGTATTGAGTAGGGTAAAAATTGTTAAGTGTGAAACTTCTGTTCTCTACATACGAGTATATGCAACTTACAACTAACCGCAGCAGAAAAATGTGATAAAGAATTCTAAACTTAAAAAAACAATGATTTCTTTTAAATATCCTATCTGATAAGGATTGCGTATCCGCAGATAAATATAAATACTTTTTTAAAATGTTTTATCTGAAAATTTTAAGGAATCTGCATATTATCATTCCTTTCGAACCAAATGCAGTAAAACACGAGCACGGAAATCAATGTGCATGTAGAACCAGGAAGTGGTAGGTCGGATTTTGGAGCGTTGCGACGAATTTTGCTTCCAGAATAAGGAGACAAATTTCGACGGCCGAAGGAAATTGGGTAAAAGTAGCCGCCGTAACGACCCCGATAGAGTGGCGGGACGGCCAAGTTCGAGTCGTCTTTTAGTTGAATCTTTAGTGCAGCCGAAATCTTGACGTTTTAAGACGAAAGTTTGCGATTTGGGTCCGTGAATTTAGAACGTTATTTAAAAGGAAACTAGCTAGGTTCGTGTTCTAGATAGTATGACTTAAATGACTCATAAAGAACCATACGGACTCATAAAGACACATAAAGAAAATTTCCCCGAGAACCTAAATCAAAATAATGTAGAATGATCTTGGTTTGTATAGCTGTCGAAAAGTGAGTGAATAATAAAAGTCAAACGCAGGGTTCAGTAATGGGCAATTAAAGGACTGTCGTCTGAGGACTAATTAAGTATATACAAGTTAACTAGGTTATCCCAAGATGTAGGGACACGTCCGTGCAGTAGTAAAAATAAAAATGGTTAAAAAGGAAAATATTTTAAAAGAACAGAAAAATCACCTCTACTTGTAGAAGTTCCTTTGAAAGATTTTTAAGATTTTAATTTATATCTCGTTATTCCTCTTAATCACAAAGAAGTCAACTATGCTTTTTTCAGCTAAATTAAGCGCAGTATACAGGTACCTATGTGCTGTGGTAGTGAATTTGTGGCTGCAGCCTATTTCTACTCCCCCTGCTGAAGACGGGTCTCACTCGCAAGTGTGGGTTACATAAAAGCCATTTCCACGCTGGTATAAAATTTTCATATCATGAAGTATATTTCATATTTCTTGTTGAAGAAACTGTCATATTTCTAAATTCATATCTAGCAGCTAAATATGCGGTCGTTTTATTTCAATAAATTAATTTGGTTTAGTTCCATTGTTCTCTGTCCTAGTTGCGACTTCATAAAATGCGGTTGAAATAGTAGGAGAAACTTAGTATCAGTTCTAAACTAACTTCGTCGTAGTTGGCGCAGTTTATTTGACATTACGTTGTTACAAAACTTTGGGAGATAATTAAACTTGAGATGTGAGAAGTTCAAATCATCTAATGCTCAGAATACATAAAAGTGAAATGCCTTAAACAAAACATCGGCCAGGTTTATTAGTCTGTATATTTTAATGTTGTTCGAGATACATGTTACATGGCAATTTTCAAATATTAAACATATACAAAGTATAAATATCATTATGGGCTTATAATTGGGTCTATTATTATATTAAATAGTACAACAGTACTGTACTAACAACGGCTTAACGTCTCACAGCTGAGAACATCTTTCTCAAGCGTGAAGTTTCCAGAATGTTCCAGTACGAATTGATGCACATGCGGGTGGTCAACACGTTCTGGAGGTATTGGACTGGAAAGTTACACAGTCTTCGACAAACTTCACCAAGAACTATAACCGAATTGTAAGAAGTTTGCAATCAAACTTCTTAGTGAGTCAATACTCATATCATGTCAACGTGAGATATTTTTAAATCTGATGGTTACATGTTTGCACCTATTTTAACAAATATTTTTTTTTAATGAAAATTCGTGTTCAGGTAAAACCTTGAAATGGGCGCAATATATTAATTACGTATCTTTATAATGCTTCATTGGATATCCAGGGAATACACATACGGGTGAAGATTTTTTTATGGATGATAAAGACAGATTTATATTTAGTCCGGCAAAAAGGCAAACGTGTGGTCATACACTATAAAATTATTTAATGCACTCCTTCCTCAGTGCATAAGTTTTAATAGCGCATCCAATTATAAAAATTTAAATGTAAAATAAAATAAAATTTACAAATTGATTTTGCGTTTAATATCAGCAACATGCAAAACTCCAAGCTCATTATGAAGTCAAACCCTTTTTGTCTCGGTTTGTTACCAAAACAGTCGCCATTGGGAGGAAAAATGGACGCATCGCAGGTCACGAGCGCTGAAGTGCAGAGTCTTGTATCCCATTAATTTGTATATGGGTTCACCCGCTTTGTTCCCAATTATTCATTCTGATTTTGTTCTTTATTACTGCACTTCCATTTTACAACCGTCATTAATCAACGGTATATTTCTAGTAAACTAACATGGCGATGTCATTTTAAATAACGAGGGCTTTTAAAACCATTTAGTGTACAGTCATTATACAATTGAGCGTGTTTGGTGGCGGTGTGCAGTCGAAACCGCCAATCTAGGTGGCACGGAGCGCCATATTGCACAAAACAGTGTCGAGAAGTCGAGAAGCGAGGCACTTAATTAACTTTAAAGCTAGGTACAAACTTCCGTCCGGTGAAGAGGAAGTGGCGCTCTACCACACATCGCGTTATTTAATACAGTATCTCGACGGGGTCATACGTTGGGAACTTGCCTCTTTCGTAGTTGTATTGAGAAGTTTACTGTAACTTCATGACTCGTGCCTGCCTATTCAGTTTCACTGAGTGAGGCCAATGAGCTATTACATAGAGTTACGTTTAAAAGTGGGGTAGCTGTGACTTTCGAAACTTCACTCGTTGATTTAAATTTTCTCACTTTGAAGCTTGTATTGTTGTCCGTATTACGCAAGATATTAATGAAATGGAGTAATGCCCTATCTCATTGTGGCGCCATTTTTCATCATTAATCTGTAGTTTCCATAAACAGCAAAGTTGGTAACATACACCTATAATCCCCGAAGAGGTACAGAGGAGAGTAGTACATTCACGCGTTTCACTCGTAAAGCTTAGGTCCTACTTATGGTATTTCAGACTTCGAGCCATTACTAAAAATTCCATGTCGGAAAAACACAGTAGTACTTAGTAAAATATTTAGAATATTTAGCAAATATTGTCTTGTTAACAACAATTTCTTTCATGTTATTTTTCACTGTTGCCCGCCTAAAAATCGCTGTCTGTCCCATTGTTGTCCACATCCTCCATTGAAAAATATTTTTCACTAGGAAACGAGATGTTTTTTTTAAGCCCGTAGAACGGACAGCGCCGCGCGACGAGAACAGGGTATTGGATTTTTTCTACTAGAGTATTTAGGTATTGTGTTAACAACTTTTACGAAATACCATCACATATTAGACAATTGTTGTCTACATGTGTTATGAATGGTTTTTTTTTGGAAAGGAAATTAAACAACTTTTATTAGCAAAGAAAATATTGTAAAAAAACCAAAATTTTAGTAGGTAAATAGTAATATTGACTGCCTCGTTGGTCGAGTGATTGCAAGCGCGACTGCCGAACAGGAGGTCCTGGGTCCAAAACCCGGGTCGGGTACTATTGGATTTTTCTAATGTAGAATTTCTAGTAGTGACTCGGAGTCT
>DWJK01006705.1:0-10303 GCA_018248815.1 Croniades pieria auraria | reverse complement strand
ATTTTTCATAATAAACAGTTATAATTACCTTCTGTATTTGTTTTTTTTTGTATCTGTAATAACTAAAATAAATACCTTATCCGTTTTTTTTGCTGTTTATTTTATTAAGGGGGTCCGTATAAAATTGTGCTTGATTTCCTAAGGGTCCGTGGACTGAAAAAGGCTGGGAAACGCTCTAGGGCAAACACAAAAAGTTTTAAATATTTATAATGATAAGTGATATTAAACAATTATTAGCTGATCAGCACCTCCCTGTCCTCCCTTATTAAAGAAAATCATGATAATATTGGACATTTTTCTATTGATAAAACGCTTGAAAGAATTAAAGAAAAATATTGGTTTCCACATATGAAATAGCATATAATAAAACATATAAAGAATTGTATAAATTGCATATATTTTAAAAATTTGCATGGTAAGAAACCAGGTAAATTATTCCCAACACCAAAATATGCTAGACCATTTCATACTTTACATATTGGCCACATGGGTCCACTCGTAAAAAAGACGAAGAATAATACCCTTTTACTTGTTGTGGCAGATTCATTTACTATTTTTGTTTTTGTATCACCGGTTCGTAACACAAAAAGGAAGTTTGTTATTTCAGAACTTGAAGATTTTTTTAAAGTATTTGGGAATCTTAAAAGAATTGTACGAGATTCTGTTACGGCATTCACTTTCATGTTTTTAAAAAACTATCGTGGTAACAAGAGTATTCGCCTGCATGTAATCGCCACAGCTATGCCTCCCGGAAATGGGCAGGTTGAGGGATAAAATCAGACGATCCTTGAAGCACTCCGTATTGCGGTGCAGATACCGATGATAACAAATGGGATACTCATATACACAAAATACAGCAAGGTATTCATTCTACAATTTATAAAACAACTGTTGCTGTGCCAAGTGAGATCTTACACGGATACAGGATACAGATCGATTTTGACAAAAGCGTAATTGATGAAGAGGAACAAATAATTAATGTAAAGACTGCGAAAAAAAGTAGATGAAAAAATACAAAAGGCTGCAAAAAAGGAAAACAAGCTTTTGATAAAAATAGAAAAGAAGCTAATGTCTACGGAATAGGTGAATTGATAGTTTAAAGAATTCCAAGCCAGTCAAATGATGACAAAAGCACTAAATTGTTACTGAATTTTAAAGGACCATTTCAAATTGTAAAGGTTCTAGGAAATGACAGATATCAAGTTACTGACATGAGAGGTGCCGAAAGACCGGGATATGATTGCGAAAGCATAGTCTGCGCATGAAACCGGTAAACATGAAACCGTGTATCAAACTAAAACACATCAAGGAATAACCAGGATGAACAATGTTTGTTGTCAGGTGTGCTTTAAATTATTTAAAAAAAAAGCTGATTAAATTACGTGCAAATAATGTTTAGTGTAAATGCCTCGAACATGTAGGTTTCGGTTGCAATATTGTAAGAGCTGGCCGCCGATGGAATAGCATGGGATAGTACTGCAAGTGTGTATATACATGTTAGTGTATCAACTGGGTTCAACTGGCCGTCGATGGAATAGTTGTTATCCAGTTGTTAGGGCTATTGAAAGTATAAACATTTAAAGAGTCAGTGTTTACTGTAATAATAATTATCTAGTTGATGTGGCTACTTCGTTCAGGTGAAATCCGTAGACGAACCAAGGTCACCGACATAGCTCTCAAAATTAGTTAGTAGAAGTGGCAATGGGTAGGCCACATCGCTCGAGTTACCGACAAGCGATGGGGAAGAAAGGTCATCGAGTGGCGACCACGTCTCAGTAAAAGGAGCATAGGTCGTCCTACCAGATAGTCTGACGACCTGAAGAAGACATCAGGAAGCTGCTGGATTCGAAAGGCCCAGGACCGGATGGAGTGGCGCCGATTACGCCTATGTCCAGCAGTGGACGTGAGTAGGCTTATGATAATGTGTTCTTAGAGCTAGTGAAGCGTATGTATGAACGAGCTTTGAAATATAGATCTAAAATGTTATTTGGCTGTGTAGTTTAATAACATATTGTTATTATTAGATTTTTCAGTAGCAGTGATGTAGGAAAGAAAATTCTTAAACAACGAGAATATTTTATTTACACGGTATGTAATAAAAATATTTGAAACCATGTATAATTTACTATATTTCAAGACATGTTGAACACACACTACATCACTCTCATAGTCCTAGTAGAGATTGTTTGCAAATATCAATGGCTGGCAGTCCACCAGTGCTAACTGCTGCCTGCTCATTAGTAACTTCACTTAAAAACTAACATTGACTCAACTTCCTCTAGTAGCATTCTATCCAACATGAACTTCTTTTGGAATAATGTTATCCATTCCAGCATTTTAGCAATAATATTTTTTCTTTAAATATCATAATGATGATTTTTTACATCACCTCATGATATTATGTTGTATTTGGAACATTTACAGAGTTAAACACCCTATATTGTATATTTTGTAACTGTGCAGAATACAGGGCTTGGTATGTTACAGATTCGTCCCTGAGAGCATCAATTTAAACTGCGCCTTGAAAACCATGTTTTACTTTTTATTCATAACATGTTCTCTGTCTACGGTATTTGTTTCAATTTATTAGCTTCCCGAAGAGCTCATGTTCGTCGTCATGGCAAGAACAATTCTCCTTTTTACTGGGAGTTTTAATAACTACTTCGTCAATTGATAATTTTGAACTGAAGTATATTTATTCTATTTATATCTTCAATACTTGGTAGTGGTATTGAACAGATTTCATTGAGGTATCTGATGCGTACAGACTCGAATTTGACAAACAATTTTTTTCAAATTGTAAATCATTCTCATGATTCTGAAAGAAAAACAGTTTTGAGAATATTTTTATTTTATAGAAGCACTAGTATCCAAAAAGTATTACCCGTGCACTAGTATACCATTGTCAGTATCTATCCAACCATTTCATTTTAATAATAAAAAATTTATTTGTGGCGACCAATCAATTCATTATATATAATTTTTACAGAGTAATAAATACATTGTGCTGTATATACATTGGAAAACTGATAAACAGTTGTATGGTATGTGTACGTTGTAAAACTGATAATTGTTTCTAAGGTGGCAATATCTAAGTTCATAATATGCTCAATTAATATTTCTATCTACATTCTAATCAGACACAAACTAAAAATCATTTATTTATAAAATGTATAATCTGTGTGTGTAACAAATTAAGAATACTAATATAGTGAGAGATACCAATGCTTTTCACTCTTTACAACTTCTACTTAATACATCAGTAACATCATGCAAATTTATTAAGGGCCCTGATCGGAGTGTATATTTCCTTGACAGTATTTCCTTCTTAAGACATTTGATAAAAGAACGAGATAAAAAGGAACGAAACGATAAAGAAACAGGATTGTAAGAAGAGACCAATAGAGAACAAAAATATTGTAAACGTTATTAAAGTACATTGAAATTCATTATCTGTTTTGTACAAAGGAGGCGTTTAATTTTGTTACACACTATACTAACCAAATTCAATCTAAAATGGCCGTACTAGGTGTTCATATAATTTAACAGCTACCTGCAATACTTTCTAGTACATGTTGTTAAACATTCGGGCATATTTTTGATGATGTTAAGCGAAGAGTAAATCTAACTTTGATTAAAAAATAGATTTACAGGTTAAATTTTGCATAAAAAATTTATTTTTGTTAAAATTGTATTGCATCCACAAAACAATTCGACATATACAACACAAATAAAACGTTAGAGTTGCCACTGCTGAAGATTTAAGTTCAAAATTCAAATATGGTGAAATTCGTGCTTTGCTTTTGATTCTACAAGTTACCATTTTAATAAAAACAAGATGAGTATGTAATGTAGAGAGTAAGATAAAATGAAGCTTAAAAATAGTACACAATTTTAATTTCAATATTTTGTGCACCTTCCTCAAGCTTCAATAACTGCAATTTTTTCAAAAAAATATCTAAAAATCTTGATTTGTTCCTTGTGGTATTTCACTATTCTTAAATCGAGATTTACAATTGCCTAATAGCATCTAATATACTTATTTAATAACAATACGTAATTTAACAGGAAAATAAAAAACTTGTGAGTTGATAATTATTATTTCATAAAAAAATATTGATTGATAAAAAATCAGGCATTTAATGTTAAAGCTTCTACATAAAAAGCCTCATAATCTCTATATGTCTTCCCGTCAACAGTCCTATTATTTGATATCCATTTCTTGATTTCATCAGTCTCCCACAAGTGCAGGTTCTTTTGGCTAAGTTCCAACAATTTGGAGCATTTTTGCAAATTTGATATATTCTCGCCAATTTGCTTCTTTATTTTGTCTATGATTATTTCTTCTTGCTCTTTTCTTCCTGTTACATCTAAAAACAAAATTGTTATATGTAGATATTCATTCATTTATGTGGTTGTATTTTATTATGATCTATTCTGAGTGTTAAGCTTAATTTTTAATACACTTTCTTTAAAGTTCATCCATGGGTATAATGGTTCTAGTTTAAATTTCCAGGTTTTATTACATTAAGCATTGAGTTTTAAAAATGGTTTACTGAAACTGCACAAAAAATTTACTAAAGTGTGTTGAGTTTTCCAGACTAGAAGCCTAATTAATTAAAAAGATAATAATAAAAAAGGTAACAAACCTATAACAATTCTGCTTCGCCTATCACAGCTTAGTTTCTGGATGAGATTTTCCAGAACATTCTTTGTCTGTTTCGTAGTAATAATCCTCTGAATATTCCCTAATAGATTTGCCGAGGGGCATAAGAGTGCAGTTCCATCATTGTCTAGCCATTTTGAATATAACCTGTTTAGAGAAGATTCTAGTGTTTCGAAAATCCATATTTTCTCGCCACTGAAACCATAGAATTGTTATATTCACAGTGTGGTGATTTTGACACAGAAACTTAGGTTGGAGGATACCTCCTAATTTAAACTTATGATTATTAAATAATATGTGAAACAAACTGATTTTCGGGGACTATCCAAAGTTAAAATTAGATTGGCACAAGATTAGACTATTGCTTTTACCCAGCTCTTTCTGGGCAGAGTTTTTCAATAATAGTGAAAAGATAAATAAATTGATGATTATATTACCTGTCTACGACAAGCTTGTGATTCTTCTCCAAATTGAATTTTTTCAAAAAAATCCTCAACTCATCAACAAAAGTCAGATTTGATAAATCTGGAAAATATATGAATTATTTTATGTAATTATTCTAGATCAATGTTAACAATTAAATATAATACAATAGAGGGGCCATCGATATTTACCAATACTGTTGTTGAAGGAACTATCTGATACATCCAAGTCTAAACTAAGTTCAGCTTTATTCCTTTGTTGTCTCTCTTCATAAAACCGACAGATTGTCGCTATTGACTCTTGGGGAAAACGGAGCTGAACATCTGTGAACATTTGCAAGAATTTTCAATTTTAAAATCACAAAAATAGAAAAATACAATGTATTGTTGATTACTAACTAAAAACTAATTCTGTACCTTGGTATCTTTCTTCTATTGCAACATTATTATGACATGAATTGAATCCAGCTATTCGCGCTTTCTTGCTGCTGTGCATTTTTCTCTCAGTTGTATCCAATGATAGAATTAGCCGCTTCAGCTCGTCTCTTGTAGTCTCCTAGTGAAAAAGATGTAAATTTAGATAATCCTTATGATTAAATTAAAGGATTTGAATTACAACTACATACCCAATTGTAAAGCATTATACTATTATTATAATATTTTAATGATTCCAAAACCCAAATACCATTATTCTTACCACACATACAAGTGTCAAATGGCAACATAATATAATATATGGAGAGTATAAATCGAGTGTCATCGAACAGGAAAACATTTAATGATCCCAAATCACTAGAAAAATTGTAGATTTTTATTAACCCAATAGGAATGAACTTACGATAGTTTTATCTACGGCACTGATCTGTGGAGGTGGGGAGCGCGGGGCTGCGGGCGCGGCGGCCTGCGCTCGCAGCGCGCCGGCCTGCGCGCGCGCCGCCCGCGAGCGACCCTCGGCGCTGGCGCGCTCGCAGCGCACCACCAGCAGCTCGCACGCCGCGCCGCTCACCAGCTCCTACAAAGATGAGCCTTTTTATATATATTATGATGTTATACGCTAGCTCGAGTCGTGCCACGAGTTAATTAGCATATTGCTGAGGCACCATTCCCTCGGATAAACTGATGAAATGCCATTAATCTCTAAATACATGCAACACTGGTATTTGATAAGCAATTAGGCAGCCTAATCATTTGCTGATTTGTTATAAACAAACTTATACTATCGTACTACATACATACTATATTATAAATTTTATAATTGTAATAGAGTCCATACACTGATATCTTCCAAGCACGTCGCGAATTTTGCCCGGGTTTGTTTGATGTGCACGCGATTCTTCATCGTCTCCAAGCTCAATGTGCAATGGAGACTTGCGGTATGTGTCAGCACAGTCTGTGTTGGAGATCTGTAATAAAATAATATTTTTACTATTAAATGTCTCGAAGTGTTTGTACACAGCAGCGAGATCGCGGCGGAGAAAAACGGCGGGAACTCAGGACTGAGGAAGGACCTCGTACGGGTCCGAAAATAGTTGGGCCATCCCGAAAAAACTTTCGTGAGTTAAGCCCGTACATAATTAAATATATATAATTAATAATAACATTTGTCTTCTCTTTCCAATAAAAGAACACCTGAAAAATTTAATTAATATGACAGACTTCTTTTGAAAGAAGAATTCGCTGCATGTGTATTAAATGAGATCTCTTTTAGGTTTTGTAAGTATTGATGTTTGACTAAGTACACTGGAACTATTTATAACGTATTGAATCTCATATAAACATGAACCCATAGACATATAAATGAAATTGAATTTATATAAATTCTATGTTTAGCGAGGCAAGTGCGGCGCGGACCTGTGCGGCGCGGGGGCGATGGGGGCGGGGGCGAGCGCGGCGCGGAGCCGTGCCGCGGGCGCGGCGCGGCGCGCGGCCAGCCGCGGCCACAGCGCATCGCCGCGACAGCGTGCCAGCGACGCTAGCTGCTCTTCTGCAGAAAGGGACCAATCATCAACATGTCTTAATCTACTGTTAGACATAGGCCTGGCCTAATGAGCGCCTCGCCAGTGCACTTTCACGGAGGGAATTGGCAACATGCGATAAAAGAACGAAGAACAGAACTACCCTACATTTAAATTCGGTGTTCATCATTTAAATACATTTTAATCCTATTTTTCTTTAATAATAATAAATTTCTGTTACCAAAGTTAACATTATGACCATAAATTTTAATCATCCATAAACATTGTATGAACTGCCTGTATATCGGCTACTTGCGGTGCTGTATTAAGATGTATGTATAAAAATATGTAATAAACAAAAAGTCTGTGATAAGCACACATACCCGTCGCTAACTGGCGTACTCCATGAAAAGGAAGACACATGGTTTTAGATAAATTTTTAGACATGTTTTTCTAAATCTTCTATTACTCCTCTCTCTCTATCCTAACACTATGTTAGCTACTACTTAGCATATTATATTTCACATTAGGATAAAAAGAAAATATTAACAGTTACCAGTGTCATCTCCATGAGAGGATACAACTGAGGAACTGGCTGCGGGATGCGACGCCAACATTGACAGCGACGTGGCTTGTGTACCATGACGCTGGAGGAGGCCTAGACATTTGTCCATCTTTTCCTGGGAATATGTGAAGAATGAGTTTTAAACTACTCAAGACAGGAATGTGGCAAGCTGAGGAAAGGGCGACATGGCTCTCATTGAAGGAGCCCTATGTCAAGTAGTGAACTGAGATAGGCTAATGACGACGATGATGAGTGAAGAGTGAATAGGCACTTTCTAAGCAAGTGTGATAGATACTAGTCTAAATCTCGCTTACCTTCAGGTGAGATTATAGTCAAATGTAATCTGGCGCGTTAAATAATAATAATAATAAACATCTTTAAGTTAACAACAATCTTTTTTGTTAATATTAATTGTTAAAAGTCATTAGACAAAATATGTGACAAGCAAAGTGGGTAAAATGTAAGTACATTGTTAATAACCATTCTCTCTATCCACGAAATGAAGCGAACTATGCTCCAGGACTCTCATAGACAAAGGAAGTCATTCATATCTGAACAACATACATCATCTGTACCTGCAGCTAGTGAAACTCATCGTTACCTGTAAATCATCATCATTAGTGAGAGAACACAGCGAATGGGCAATGTCCATGGTTTCCTTCAGATTGGTCTTCTTCATTGCAAGTTCCGCAGACACCTGTCGCAGTAGCCACACGCGGCGCTGCTTATCCTCAACCCTCTTGCGAGATAGGTTTCGCTGGCAGACTGAAATAATAATTACGTATTCATTGTCTTAAAATTTATGCATGAAGGTTGATGAATGCAGGTGCAGTGGGAGACCACAACTCACCAATCTTGACCGAAAAGCTTAGATACTGACTGATGGGGGAATTACAGGTCTCACACACAGGCTCATTTTAAAGAAGAGAATGATAAATTTAGATGAAGCATTAAAAGTTTGTAGGGTTCCAAGTATTTAGCACTCTGTTCTTTACGTCTACTCCGTAAGAGATATTAGTAATATGATTACATAAGAGTAAAAAAATTTAACAGATGATTTCAGGAATCAGTACTAAACCTGTAACTCTGTCATCCAGAGTAAGATACAAGATAGAGAGTAAAGCAACCTAGCTGGAATTACTATTTAATAAAAATTGTAATCAAGAACTTATAAAAACACTAATTTAAATAATTATGAAAAAAATCTCATTTGAAATTAATCGGTAACTGGAATACTAAAATATTGACAGATTCCAAAAAAGGCTAGATCAATAGTTCTATTAATTAATGTCGAAGAAGTAAAAGAAGTCTATCGGGACTGTAACAGGTGGAAATCTTTACTCTGTGTCTACCCCCATGGGTAACAAGTGTTAGTATATGTATATAATATATATGCACAATATATTTATGAAATACTAACTTTTGCTAGAAACTTTGTCCATTAGCTGATTAAGATTCTGCCTGGCTTGCAACACACAGGCCTCGGCATTTGCTACCTTCTTCTTCACTTCCTCATGCTGTTGCCAGAGGAGCAGTTGTTCTGGTATTACTACATTTGTGTTTCGCTGTAAGGTTTTTAAAGAAATGTGCATATTAATTACTGATAAATATTATTTTATTAGAAGATGACAAATGAAAGAAGTTATTGAATAGATATGCTTTAAACATTGGACGTTCTATAAGTTAGGATATTTTGGGTACTTTTTTTGGTTTCCTCATGTTGTTTTCCTTTACTGTTATAGCAAGTGATATTTAAGTTCAAAATAAATTGTTGTAAAGACGTGCACACCATGAATGTGAACCAACAAACCCTGGAGTGAAATGCTGAATCAAGTTCAGCAAGTAAGCCACTAAGCTCTTATTAACTTTCGTCTCTGCACTTCCTGAATGTTCGTAATTTGTGATAGACTGACCACACATGTATACCTTTACTAATTACCTCCACAAAGTCAAATCACTACTAATAGTCACTGAATACGAACCTCATTAAATACATTATTCTTCTGACACATTGTCACGTCATCACAGAATACTTTAAGCCTTTTTTCTCTGATTTCATCTTTCGGGTGAACATGCTCCATTAGACTTCGCCATACCATGTAATATTGCCCTCGGCACTTCCTGAAACGGCATTATTTTAAATTTATATGTCCCATGAGTAAGGATATATTGTTACATAGACAAGACATAAAAACGTAGTCTAGGTATATGTAAAATGTTATTACTAGTTTTCAATCAAAATTTCTCTTATATGGGCAAAACAATTGTTAATTTTTGTGTATAACTGCCTATATTTGATAATACGTAAAGCCAAATCTGTAAAAATTACTGAAACAACAATCTGTTCAATTCATCTCATGATTACTACCAGAATATAAATAGCAGCTATAGTGATTATCAAATATTTTAAAGAAATTTAATTTTCATGAAACTTACTGAGTTACTTTATCTATAGATGGAATCTTCTCCGATGGGTATCCCATGTTCAGCAACCATTCTATGAATTTGTTTGGCACTTCTTCACTGCTTAATTTTTCAGCACTCATATTGATTGGATTTATTATTCAACCGTAGTCAAAACGACAATTCAATTTAACACGTATTGCTTTACAATTCGAGCACAAAAATAACATTAAGAAAGCTATTGTAAAATAAATCTGAATCAATCACAATTATTTTCGTAACCGACTAACTT